>JAQGBJ010000318.1:0-46385 GCA_034698345.1 Sphaeridia pumilis | reverse complement strand
TTTATAACTTTATAACCCTGCCCCATTTCCCAAACGGCTTCAAGTTCAATTCATTTAAATATATTTACACGCATTAATCTGTCTTGCGGAGACCCGCCTCACCCATGCATGATTTAGAATCCTTTTGGTCCTTGATGCGAATTCCACGTACATTTCCGTGTTTCTACGGTTTTTAGCAAAGAATTCGTAAGACAACAGATTGAAACAATCATGCCTGTTACTGGGAAGCTATTGCCAACTTTATGACAACCGAGACCAATCACCGAAGCCACAGATTCTTGGCCTTTACTCCATTTGCCAGCCATTATATATGGTGCAAATGGGAGAAGCTTCATTCAGTACTTACAACGTACTTGTAATGTACTGCCGTGTTGTATCTGAATGCCACCTGTGGCAGGGTTCGAATCATGCTAAATTCGGGCTTGGCCAATTTTCGTGAGCATAGACTAATAAAAAACCGGACAATATTAGTCACGATAGATGATGAGTTTACTGTCCTTATTGTTATGGCCTGATAATGATTTAATTCTGTTCAGTGTTACAGTAGTGCACTGTACAGTTTTGATGGTACACAAATATTGTTTTTATTAGCTTTCGAATAAAAACCTTGTTAACGGTCCACTTAATCTTGTTCGTGCCGACTATGGATTCGAATAACGTAAACTTCATACGGTACTGGGAAAAAACGTTGAAAGGAAGTAACAATGGTTGGGTGTGTACCCACCGCCACCCCCTCCATGAAGATTATGGCGGATCCAATCTTTGTTTTCTCCTGTTCATACAAATGTGTTAATCTTTACTTTTTCAAGATGATTCTGCACAGTCCTGGCAAATAACTGTGTCTTTCTCTTGTTTTTTGCAATGTTTATTGCCGCTGTCACGCAATACCTCTGTCTGAAGTTGAGGATTCTCGATGAAATTTATTGATGCAATTCGCGCAGAGCTTGAAGATCCACGTCCAGTACATATAGATAGAATACTCTTTTCCAGGTTAAGAGGTAGAACCCGGGTGTACAGTCGTCGGCGTCGGCGTTTCGATTATTATGTTTTGAATCAGCTTTTGCTTGAATCTGAATCTCAATTTGATTCGATAATACTTGGATTTGGCCGAGCAAAAAGCATTCGTGGTGTCAACTAAGAAGCGTAATTAATGCAAACCTAGGTTTTGCCTGACCTGTCCGTTATAGTTGAAATTGCGAATCTCGGTTATGTAACCAGTTTTTTTCTTCACCAGTTCAGTGATTAGCGTTCAGGTGGCCAAAGTCAGTAAAAGAGCCCCAAATTTTTGGCGATGATTATCAATCAAGCGGATTCCTCCGTCCGGCGGGCTTTACTCTAACAGCAAGCAAGTATTTTACCCACGAGCTATCATGTTGCAATTTAATTCGTTAGCTAGACTTAAGACTTGAATCGCAAACACCCCCTTGTACGGTAAAGCTGAACATTTCACAAGACAGTAAGTAACAGCCTCTCGGCTCTTCTTGTGATTACATTATGCCTTAAAAGTTTAACAAATGGCCGTTTGCGTCAATTTGTTTTGGTAAGAACAACTGCGGATTTGCCTGAAAATGTACTGGGCCCACCAGAGCCACGCTGAAAACCGCACTGACCTCCAAACCGCTACATTGTACATGGAACCATTTCGCTACTGCTAAATGATCTTCGGGTGAAGAATCACTTCGTTTGATGTGAGCCCAATGTACGATTTATAAAAGCGACTTGGTACAAGGAAGGAATGTGGGACTTGTCGACTTGTGTGACGCTTGCAAACTTGAGGTATGCCATACCCCGCCCTTCAATGATGGTATGGATAAGCAGAATAATTCAAGGTGAACAACGACCACCAAGACCATATTTGATTTTAGTTTAAGCTTCAGGGCGATCATGCTTAATCCACTAAATGTGTTACATAAGGGTCATTTAACGACACAGAAACAAAAGGACCAAATTTAAACGTTAATACATAACACAAAACTTGATGTAAAAGTTGTCGTTCACTGGAACTTGTCTTTGCCAAGTCTAGTTTGACAAGTTGTTTACTGCTTGTTACACTGTACTTCCAGATGATTTACGACAGAATCATTCCTATGTGACAGACATGCTCAAGTCTCAAAGTTTGAAACTTGAAATGTTCATTCACGTCCTGCAAAGTAATCAAAACAATCGCAATCATCATACTACTCCTCTGCACCCTGCCAATGTCAATACTAAATGTCAAATATCCGCCAGAGGCTGGCAAGCCACACCCCTTGCACCACCAAAAGTGCATAAGCTGTTCCAAATGAAAAATTTGTCGAGATAAGAATTGGGTGCACCACGGAAATGATCGCCGTGATTTCTGGTCTCCGTAGAGGCGTTCGAATATTACGTACGCCCTGTTGACATCAGTAGTCTGAACCCATTCACTTTGATTTGTGCGGTTTTTTAATCTGCAGGCTTCCAATAAGATTAGCTAAAAAAAGCATTCACCAACGTTCCAAGATGATGTTAGTGAGAATTCCCATCCTCCATTTTGGTTGATGATACTCTTCTTGGTTGGCGACTAAAATCTGGCTAAATTCTAAGAACGAAGCCCGGAGCATCTCATCATGACAATTTGCCATTTCGGAAAGACTTTCGGGAAGCAGGAGATGCCAACAAAGATAATTGAACTTGTCATTCGTGTCTTCTGTGGCGGCAATTTTGTTGCGACTCCCTTGAAAATTCATTCATGACGTCAACTCAAGCTATCATCACCTTCCGCAACAACGTGCCGTAGCCATTCTCATGGATTTCAATTAGACTGGGTCTTTATGTAAACGTCAAAAATTCACACGAAGTAATATGCATCCGCCGGAGTCACCCCGTAGCCTAATAACACGATTCAGTCAGCTATGCGCGGGATAGATAAACGTTTCTGCCCAGTTGTTGTTGCCGTAAGGCACAGAAGCGAGAAAGTTAGTTTCTCCCTATCCCTTTTAGTTCCTGACCTGATTCTTAAATTTGTCACATGATGCAGACATCGTAAAAGCTTCATATGATTTTTCTCCAGCTCATTTTCAAACATACGCGGTTGACAAGAACACGTTCAGTTGACAAACAGCAGTTTTAAGCTTGTTCGATGATATGTTTTTGTATTGTCACCATTGTTTCGAATACAACGACACTTTCAGTGGTTGATCGACGGAATGTGGACATCGTCTCCACCCTTGCAAAAAATCGCATCATTCACTACCACATTAACCGCAGCTCTTCTATTTACTTACCTGAACCTTTCGGAAGTAAAGTGCCTTACTGCCAGAGCTAAAAGGGTTGGTTTGATTGCAACGACGATAATTGTTGTGACTCGGAGGCGATATTGTTCATTCCCACACGTCTTTACACTTGTCAAGTGGCTCACGCCACAACTTTAGAAAGTCGCGCATCGGCATATTAATAAAAACAGCATTTCTCACCCACTACATCAACCTTTGCCGCTCAACAATCAATTTAACCTCACATCTGGTTAAATGCACATGTCTTTTCTTGAATGCCTTCTTCTGTCTGTTCTTGAATAATTCTACTACTTCTATTCTCTCTGTCCTTATCTTCCCATATCTCAGGTATAAATGCACCTTATGCATCATTCTTGAAACAAGCCGTCTTTCTTTCTCTCTCGCTCTGTCTGTGTGTAAGCAATGATAAAAGCTTGCGGTGGTCGATCAAAGTGAAACTTGACTCGTCATCATATTGTGATGCACTTGCTTCGACAACCGGCACGAGAGTCCTTTGCGTAGTTCGGCTGTAATATAACCTCTGGTCTCACAAGCCAGTTATTTATTTCATTAATTACTAACCCCCGCCAGCGAGTTCGTTGGCTCATCACTCAATTCAAAGCACACCTTTGGCTACTTGTACTACAGATTCTTTCTTCCACATTCTTCTCTGCCAGCTTTTGCCCAAAGTGCAAACTTTCTAATTCCTCCAAAACGCAAGCGCCACATACACAATCAGACTTGTCGGGAAAGTAAGTGAAAGATACATCATTAAACTGCATAAGGCAATAATAACCCAAACTGTGCATGACATTTGTCCTTTTTGGCGTGAAATACTGGCTTGGAAATTTGTGTACATGTTTTGTTAGCGACAAGAACTCAAGGAAGCCGTATGCGTATTTCTGCTTGCTGCATACATTAGCGTCGTACAAGAGAGAATTGCCGTGGGCGAAACTGAACAACGACATATTATTCCTGCAGCTGCATCAAATTAGTCAAAGGGTTATTTTCGTATTTCTCTGGTCGCCAATTTTCTGCAATTTTACTGTATAATTGCCATAACCTCTGCTTGTATTATGTGCATGTATTCATTTTTAATGAATAACAATATAAAAAGGCAAGAGAGCAGATTTTGTAGTTAAAGACGTTCAAATCAGTTTCACCTTTGGTGGATAAATTTTCATTCAGTTAAGGTCTTTTGCGGGAAATGCCATTGCCATTTCTTGGGCAAAAATACCAGCTAAAAAAGTCGACAGCGTCCTATGGAATGTATAGTTTGTTCCGGAGCTAATAATCTGCGGTAGATTGTAATTGCTGAAAGCCAAGTGTGGTTTCCATCGTGTACATAACTTTTCTTTTATTTGAAGGTCTTGGCCTGGTGTTGTTCATTGTTGAAGTAACGTAATTATCTATACGTCGGCAAAAGAGCTCCAACGGAAAGCCAGCGAGGAGACCCTTCGCAAAAAGTAGGTGGTAGGTGAAAAAAATGAGCAAGTCAGTCAACATGTGTGTGTATGAATGTCAAAGCTAATCGGCATCTGACTGACTGTAAATCCACCCCCGTTCAAAACAGACATCTCTCGAAGACCTACATTGAACAAGAGAAGATCCTGATTCTTCGAGCCTGCCTGACCACCGTGCGTCATTACGTCGAAATATATGTATGAACGAAGTCGAAAGACACGCAGTGGTCATCTCGGAGATGCCTCCGAGGGCCTCTCTTCTGTCCAACTTGCCTTTCATCTCTCGACAGAACCGGACGCTGCCATAGTTTGGCTGATTCATAACAAACTTGTATCACATATTGGGTTTCACACTGCATAATGGATCGCGACCTTCGTCCCTAACCCCGTCAACCAACTTCCAAACGTGGAAATGGAACTAACGGGTCTTTGCTTAAACGAGACAAAGCTCATGCCGAAGACGCTTTACTTTCAAACATGTGTGCATGTCTATGTGATTGAACGTACTTACTTTCGTAAAGCAGTTTGCACAATTATCTCATTTTCCATTTATTACATACAAAACACGTTCACTACATTTTTCCCCGTTACGACTTTGCATGCACACAGGAGAACGCACAGATCTTGACCCGCATTTTTACAATATGCATAATGGTAGTTTACGCTTGATACATACATTGCGATTTTGTTTCCACGACGGTTTGTTTCGGTCTCGGTACGTGCAAAGTTGCAAGCGAAAGAAGACGAACATTATAAAAAGCATCACAGAAGAAGTTGGTTCTGGTGCAAATACTGTACTTTACAAGCTATTAAAGAGCACGTGCAGTTTGCAAAAAAGTTGGCATTTTATAATTTTGCACGGTTGATATGCCTAATTCGTGATCTACACCCTGGCGGCAGCCACTTTCTCATCTGCAATCCGCTGCCAGTCTTGTTCGTGTGACTTACCTCTAACTAAGCTTGCATGGAAGGGCACGACAGAACAATTCAAATGTCTCTTGTTGCTTCTTTTTGCACCTGTAACTATTATCTATTCAGTACGGGTAGATGGAAAGGTAGCTTAAAGGGATTAAAGCAGCAACAATCGGATTTCTAATTTTCACAGATCGGAAAAGAGCGCGTGGGTGCAAATAGAGAGGAACCGAACGGGAAATAATGTTAATTGCCATGTATCAAAGTTCGCATCCCAGGAAAACAATAATGTTTTCTATCCATTGTGTCTTTGTTTCTTCCTCTCAAGTTCAGGTAAACACGAACATCGATTAAAATTCCCCTTTGCTCCTGCTTTCCGTTACGTACCTGTAATTAGCTACATCCGGTCCCTCACATCTCAATTTTAATGATTGTTGCATTGATTGTTGTTGTATTGCCATTGGCTGTTTGGCTACTTGGCTGTTTGGCTACTGCCAATTGTCCAAGACCGGTAGACACCGACATAAACATGCTTTAGCTGGACTCATTAGGCTCTAAGTTAGCCACAGCTTGAGGCAGCATTTCCAGCTTTTAGCTTGAATGAAAGTAACATTAATTTGCTGACGGAAAAATCGACATCACCCAACCAGAAGTTTAGTTTTTGCACCTATTTTGTGCATGTAAATTCGGCAAAAGAGTACCACTTTGACCAGGTGTGAGCCATGCAATTACTGGTTTTGGCTAAATGTGAAACTTACAACAATGGGTGCAACATCTGGTAATCACTGCATAATACTTTGGCTTTCTCGTCTTTGCTTCACTTTCTTTAACCACAGCTATAGTAATAGGAGTTTGATTTCCCCCACTGAAAGTTGTTAATGCGATCAATGTTCCTGAATATAATTATATTGCAATTAAACAATATACATAAGTTCAGATTACTCGTACGACAATGGTTGGTGCTTTGCCCAATTTTTACAGATAATGTAGGGATCGGTCAGTCATAAATACTGGCGAGTAACTGCAATTATGATTAGAATGTATATAAAATGCCAAATTTGTGGCTTCTCAACAGACATTGAGGAGCAGTAACGACATATCATTCTAAAGCAATTAACTTCCGTTGCAAAAACTCGGCAGCTTTTTGCTACAGACTTGGCAAAAAATGGCAAGGGTTCCGACAAATTCATGTCTATGACCATACACGATGAATTAAAAAGAGTGAAATCCACTTGAATGATATCTATGCCACCGTGCCACTTGAATGTCATCCATCTCCATTATGTTTAAAGCACATCCTTAAAGTTTTTGCAACTTGAACCGTCATTCACAAGTTTGCAAAGTCGTTAACAGGAATATTACACACTGCTTGATTCGCTTTTGCCCAATTAATCTTTTGATATGTTCTCGCACTACAACAAGTACCATGCCGTGGCACCCTTGGTCCTCAGCTTGTCGTACGTGCGCCACCGCCTCTAATGCGCTAATAATTGCTAACTTCAAACACACCTGATACATGCTTTAATATATTCGTCGTGTCCTCACGCAAAATCCGCTTTTGTCATCTGCGTCATCGTGCCCTCCCGTATGTGTAAGAAAAGACCCTCAACGTAAAGTTGGCTTTATAGTAATTAGCTACCCACCCAGCTTAGCGCGTTTCCGTCAGCGAAAGTTTGCCAACGGCAAAGGGTCATTCGTTACGGGTTGAAAATAAATTGAGTTTGATGACAGGATTTTATTAATAACAACAAAAAAGCTGCAATTACAGAGCATGTGGCCACAATGGCCAAAGGAGGTTTTGTATTCAAGTTTGCCCTTGTTTTGTTGACTCGTTTGTACTTTGTTTGTAGGCGGGAATTGAATGTGGTATTGAATTTCAAATGTCCCAAAGATTGTCGACGGCCTTGGGTTGCCGTGCTCACACACATACTTCGTCGCCATTTGGCATACTGAAAAATACTGAAAGCTATATTTCAAGTTCATCTATTCAACATATAATTGATTTTATTAAAATTAGAGCCTCTGCAGTTATTATCAAGCCCTACGCCCAAACAAATTATTATATCAACCCTCAGAGAAATTTTGATCTCATTACAGTCATTAGTGTATCATCACGGACGTCAAAATATTTTGCAAAGGCGATCGGCCTTATTGAACAGCAGAGATCTCATCAACCAACTTAAGAGGATTGCATGATAGCTTCATTACAATGACACAATTGTACATTAAAACTTCAACAACTCATTGAACTGAGCGTGGTGCTCGTGTCAAAATTCCATTTTCACACTTGTCACAAATGGGATGCGGATTTTATGCAACTGTGTTTTTGCAATCCGCTGCTGTAGATGTGCGAACAAGAGTATAACAGAAACGTAATAAAGGTGGTTACGGATTTTGGCGAAAATACTGTGATGCACATATGAGCATAAAACCCCTTGCCATGGTTATTTTATTTCTCAACATTCTAGCAAATCCCATCAACGAGTTTCACACATGGGCAGAAAAAGAATCCAAAGCAGGATGTTCCTACCACTGAAATTGTGCTAAAAATGCAATATTTTTTGGAATGCACAGGGTGATGATAATGGCGGCGGTGGGTAAGGACGCCAGTCAAGATGCAGAGTAGACAGGCGACAAGGAATGCTTTCTGACGGGGTTTCTCGTCTTTAAGAAACGTGCTCTATCTCACCCATAGTTTTTCACGTTTACCCAATGCCCATTTAAAGTCTCTCAGTTTCTTACATAGTTCATTTTCCATTATCACTTATTCTCATGAACTTCTTTGATTGTACGTGCGATGGTGGAGAACAGCAGTTATTACTTTGCTACTTGGCGCAGCGACATAATCGCACTTTCCATTTTATCCTGTTATAACTTTTTGCACAATCCTTTTGACTTTTCGTGATGTGTCAGATCTGTTGAGCTTTAATACTGTCAAATTAGAACTGATTTCGCCTCACAGAAACCAACTTTTACATTGTATACAAGTTCGTGAGGGATTTTATCAAGCGGATTTGCAAAAGAGACTGCACATGTATATGTACAAGGGTACACAAAGGCCACACGGGTTGCATTTCCTTAAAATCATATTTAATTAAGCTCATTAATGATTAATAGCAGCTGCGAAAAGAATCAAACTGAACGTTGTCCATAACTGGTGTAACTCATCACAGCGTGGCCGCCATCTTGCGAATTAGTCTTCACTTTTGCCCACACCCTTTCTTGTTTATCGAACGCAGTTTAAGAAGAGTACAAATTAAAACTAAATACTAATTTCCACACCGATTTCTGCAGGGGGCAATACACATGAGTAATTACGATTGTACATACATGAACAGAACAAAGCCTTTTCTTGCTCTTCCTTCCTGTGACTCAAAAGGCACATAATACTCAACTTATAAAGGCACACCTCCTACTCTAATACAGTTGACACTAGACATTCATCAACTAAGTGATTCGCCGGGAAAAATTCACTATAAACACCTACGGCCAACATGGTTTTTGACTTTTACAGTTTCTTCCCTTAAAACTTGAGAGAATGGGTAATACACGCCCTTGAGTGTTTTTGATTGTTGTTGGATGGAGGGAGAACCGCAGAAAAAGAAGAAATTTCATTGTGAATTGCAAGTAAAGTTACGTTACCTGGAACCAATGGCTGGCGACAGAGAAATATAATGATACTTAATCTCCTTTTGTACCGATGTCGACAAATTCTTTTCCGTCAGATGGATACCTGTGGATGGCACGATTAATTAATGTTATTAATCACTTGACATTTTCTGCGTAATTTTGTTTTATTTATAAAGCGGAAGACGGCGGCAGTCGGCAGTCAAGGATATTTGTTTGTCAACACATCTGTGCGTACCTGTCCGTCAAGGCGAGTGCGCGTAAAAAGTGCATTGTGTTCAGTGGTCAGAACAATTAAAAACCTTTGGGCTATTTATTATTGGCAACGTGCATTTGCAAGCCTGTCAGCATATGCCGCCGGGACAGCGCTTTCTTTGGCCCAAAAATAAATATACACACACACTGCATAATACTTCCGCGCATAATTGAGCAAACGATGATTTGCACATTTACTATGCTCCATTAGTACGAGTTTCTTGCTCAACAACAGCAATCACCTTCTTATAGTTAGCATCTTAATCAACTTTTCGATTGGTTATTCCTCTGTCACTACTGCTTAAATTTTACACATATCATGTCTGTCAGCTTCAACAGTTTTTGCTAGAAGCCACTTTTTAGCCCTCTTTTCTATTGATGGAAGAAGGTATTCGTTCCTGGCCTTAAACTACAAGTAATTTAATGTCATCGCCTGACGGGAAAAGAAGCTACTACAATCGCGGTAGGTACGAGAACAGCGAACCTTATACGGCAATATAACGCTGACTGACGGCATATTGATAAAAGATTTGCGAATTATTTTTTGCCTCCATTGTTATCAGTTCAGACTTTTAAAAACTCCTCTTTGAAGTTTTGGTAATTAAAGTGCGGACGAAGAGGAGACGTGCTGATGAGTTTACAGAGTTTTTTCACATCGCATCCATGAACAAAGCCTGATTCAATTACAAATGCGTTCCGTTCACGAAATACTGACTGAATCGATTCGAAAAAGATCAAGGTGATCATCCGTTTCACAAATGTTTTTACTTACTCTTCTCAAGAACGCCAGTTTGCCATTTTTGCTGTCTTGTCCAGACGCTTTTGTTCATGTTTTTCCATGCTTCTCAAATTTGTCTTGTCGAATTGTCTGTTTTCTCACGGCTATACATCTGAAACGTAATTGTATTTGAACCAAATCGATACTCGTGACTACATCTACATCAACATACCTTTTAGAATCGATCCAGGCTTAAACATAAGCCGCACACAATTTCGTTTTTGCGACTACTGTATACTCGATAGAATGGAAATTATACTGGAAGTATTTGCCAAACTAGAAAATTTCCATGAAACGTTCTTAGTGCCAATATCATTCACATAGCCAGGTAACTGAACCGCTCAATTTTTCTTTCGGTTCCTGATTAATGATGAAGTTCAGTATGTATACTGTTAACCCCTTCAGAGCAAAGAAAGGATTCATTCTTTAAGAATGAACAACTTTTAACCGCACAAAGGCAAGACAGTTCTAAGAAGGTTTTTGGGCGTTGATGCGGGAACAATCGACAGTTGGTGTTATGACTGGAATGACTGTTATAATGGCGTAATAATCGTCATATCAACAGTGTTGTTGTACAAAGGTTCTCTCTCCTTATTTATCCACTACCGCATTACGGAAATCATAATTCGCAGTTGCCAACTGCTTAAACGTAAACTAACCACCCAAAAGTCATAAAGAAAAAGGTGTTTAAAGGATTGCATTGTTTGTCCTCATCATTCTTTGCCTTGTTGGTCCAGGCCGGCCATATAGGGCGGGTCACAAAAGGTATTTCCCACAATTTGATTCAATTCGTTTTTACCGGCATTATATTCCATTGATTTTCTACTGTTTTTCTCTGCTGAAGCGTCAGAAAGTTTCGATCTTGATGGCCGCAACAATGGATGATTCTGTCTTTGTCCATGTAAGGCTCAGATATTGTTTTGCCTCGCAACAACAACCTCCTCTTGGTTATCGTGCATTTCCGTATTTTGATTACCTCCTTGGTTGACTGTGCAAAATTAATGTTGAACCTCTTACGTGGACATCATTTTTCATCCTGCCCGCCGACTGCCGTAAGCCAAGCTGTGCCATCATAAACACACATTATTGACAGCCGCATATCGATGCATCGGACCAAGAGAGGGACGAAACTTGAGTTGTCATGTACAAAAGTTATGACATGATCCCGGCCTCGTTGCCATCATAAAGCATCGAGATAATGTCTAATTTTGAAAAGTGAAACAAGTTTGGTTTCTAACCTCAAGTACATTAACATTGACGGGACGGAGAGACAAGCCACGCTTTTCCGGCTGGTTTGTCCATATTTAGTGAGATATGATTGGCATCCGCGTAAGTTGAGGAGGCAGAAAGACTGTGATTATATTCGCAATGGTTCATGACGCTGATGATAAATCTCACCCATATTCGTTGCTGGAGTTTGCGATGCGATTATTGTTTCTTTGTTGCCAATAGCCACACGGCAATCATTCCAAGCTTCTCCGGCCATCAGTCATCATTACGATGAGCCAAGGTGGGATTCCCGGGCCGTCACTTTTGAGCACTCGAATGGCAAGGAGGCCGAGAGACGAAGACGACCCACCCGCCTGGCAACCGTGACCAAAGTGGAAGATTACCTTTCGAACAATTACGCTCCAACTTCCTCCACCCTTGCCACTCTTGCCTCTCTTCCCTCAATACCGGCACAACTTTCATTGTTGCATTCAAACTTGCGAGCAAAAGCCATGGGAATTCAATTACAAAATTATGAGTGGGCTCTGATTGTCGTTTAATAGGAGTCCCGTGTGTGAATGAATTTGTCGTGTGCTATATTTTGCACCTTTTGTTTTTCAACGCCACGTGGGTCATCACGGCAGTCGCAGAGTAGGGCTAAAACAATGGAAAATGACGCATTCCAAAGCCCGGCAAATGTACCCGTTTCTGTAACTCCCTTTTATCATAGCCACGTTTCGCCATTGTTGCTCAAAAAATCAAAGCACCGTGTGATACGGACGTGTTTTTGGGGAATCCACGCCCACAAACAATTTCAGAACAAGCTTTTACCGAATCTGCGCCACAATACACTTTCAACGTCATCTCAAACTTGCAAACTCAAGTATCTAAAAAAGTCTTTATTAAGGCTATTTCAACTATTGTGTGTGAAATTTTACAAAATCATGCCTTGAACAATACCCTTGGGATCTGACTTTTGGATATTTTTGAAACACATCTTCGCCGTTGCTTTTTGGACTCTTACAAGATTTGTGCCGTGTATTTATTCGCAACGAGCTTTTGAATACAATCCTGAAGACGCTGGAGGTTCTCTTACATTACAATTTCTTCTTTTTCTCTTTGTCAAGGATGATTATCCAATTCGCATATGCTCTCATTTCCATTCCAGCTCCCGATTCATTACCTCTGAAAGGCATTTACTTACACTTGATTCGATTTCACACCTTTCTTCCTCCATCAGGTCAGCGTCCTCGCTCCATTATCGAACAAGAAAAGGATTCCAGTGCCAGGAATGCTTTTATCAACTGATCATGAAAATCACACCTCCAACTCGGGCAAGTCAGCAAATGTGTCTGGTGCTCACGTGTGGGAACTTGGCTTCAAGGAACCTTACGCTTGACGACCACCATTTTTACACTGGGCAAAAATGCCGATGACGCTTCCTTCTTGCTACCTCAAACGAAATACATTGCGCTGCAAGAGTAGTAAATGAATCGCTCCAACTTTAGAACTTGATACATTTGCCCCCAGTCCGCCTCGATTTCTTCAATTTCGCACCTCTGGTTAAATGCATTTTGATGCTCAAAGTAAGTACAAAAAGCAGTTTTGTGAATAAAATGGAAAGTCATGCCATCATCATGACACTTGTGGAAACTATTTTGATCAAGTTTAACCATCCACATAACGTGGACGAGTAAGCCGTGAGTATGGAGATTGGAGATTGGCCAACCTCGGATTCTTGATAAGGCAGAAAATTTTATACGTACAGGTTCAAGATTGACTAGTAATTTTGGCAATCTGATTGATACCTGTCTGTCATGCGTTGCTGATGATGATGAGTTGGATGAGCTTTTACTTTCATCATCATCATGGACTAATCTGATTGATCTTGTTCTTTGAGCGTTTCTATAATGCAGCGAAGGTCTCTCTCTCTCACTCTCTTAACTTTGGCACGGGGTTGTTGTTAATTAGGCTTGGTTGATGCATGGAGAGCAAGTTAAAGTTGCAGCCCCTTTGGGCACTGCACTACATATATAACTGTGAGGACAACAATGGCGACTGTCCTATAACCTCAGAAGCCTACACATTGTTGCCCAACAACAGTAATGATTCACGATAATGGCAATAACAAAACTATAGTGTTGGCTCCTGCCCTCGCAATTCGATAAATAGGCATACAATACAGAAGTCATCATATAACTGGCTCGGCCATATTGTAAAATCATGCTGAAACGATTCAAGAGCGTGCACGCTATTATTACCGAAATAAATCTCTCCATCTCTTCCCAACTACAATGACCAAATACCTTTCAATAAGTAGGCCGTCGTATTCATTTATCATCGCCATATCACAATTGTTTCACCTGGCGATGCACAACCGTCATCGTAAAAATACAAGTAACCAGTGACGACAAAACCCATTGTCTCACCACATCTCCTCCTATGTCCAAAATATTGTTGAATCGCTGCCCCATAAACCTTTAGCCTCACATTTATCTCCATGCCGTTGTTACCTCACTAATCGCAGGGAATTTCACTCTGATTAACGCCAAATGCGTTCACACTTATTATAAATCCCACTGATCATCTCCTACGATACGTTTTTGCAATCTTGTCAGGGCCACGTGCTAACGCGTAAACCAAAAGTTTAAAGGAACACGTGGTATGCTCAAACCATCAAATCAGTTCATGTCATCTAAACATAGCCGTAATCCAAGCCAAAGGATAATTAAAAGCAACTAATCTTATTTCACCACCTTCCTTGACAATAACATACCATGATGGGCCTACATATTTGTGAGCTAATCCGCAGTGTGAGTAATTTTGCTCTACCTTAAATACAGATTGACAATGACGTAAGGAACCGATCGATACAATTGTCAAGTGGAAGGTTCAAATGTCATGTTCGTTTCTTTAACATAGCACAAATGGGAATTTTCAAATTTTTATCTGCAATCAACACTTGACAATACAGGAACAAATGTGCAGGGTTCACATAGCTTGACCCTTAAGAATACTAATATTTTATCAGTTTGTTTACTGCTGCTGCTAATACAAAAATTTCTCTTGTATTCATGTCGTCCCGAGTTATGCAAGCGTTACCTGCGCTTAATGGCATGTAAAATCAAGTCGTTCATTCAAGACTGTGCATGAATAGCAAGGGTAGAATTTCACTTTTGGGTTTATCTGAACATGCATCGATACTTAAGTTCATTAAATCCTGTTCATGCCTACAGGAAGGAAGGAAAGATGTACTATTACTTAAGTTACTTCTGCTACCTGGTCAAAGTCGGCTCTCAGGGCTCACAAGTATTGTGAAACCAGTGAGCTTCAAAAGATTCACGAGATGTGATTGACTCGAATGATCATTCCATAGCAGTAGAATAGCATTGAATACCCCTTGGGTAGTTTCAATTGAAATACAACCTTAACGCAGACACATGTGGACACTTTCCATCTCTGATATCCTTCAGACTGTCATAATTTAACTGCCTCCACTTTCACGTCAGTTCCCTTTGATCCACTTCCTAATATCAGTACATCGCACTTGCCGACTTATTTGAGAAACCTGGCTTTATGACTGATATTCAGTAATACATTGTACATGTATATATACGTAATACGTGCATTTTCAAAACAGCATATTTACCTGCCCCAAGGAATCTGCGACAATCAATAAAGACACTTAATTACCGGCAACAAAATCCGCTACATCCCAATTTGTTCTTTTGGATTCACTTTAACCACTCAATCCACTGAAATTCGTTCGTTTAATTGTCAAGAAAACAATTTCCCACTTGCCATTAAAGCACCTACTATATACTATAATGCCTTACAAAACGCTGCAAATTATACAGTCTGACCTTAAACGTCGTGAGCTCAATGACGGCCCTGTACCGTTCAGTAAATTCTGTTCAAAAGCAACTGTGCAAGCAGGCCCATCTGACTTACTTGGGCAATTAGTACCCTTTGCCTTGCCAAATGGGAATTGGGAGTGCAGATTGTGACTTCCCCCCATTTAATGTAGGCGAGGTGGAAACACCTGTATGATGAATCAATAAAGTATTGGAAGCATTCCAGACATGGTCGGTAATCAACACCGGATTTATGGACTCTCACAAAAGATTTGTTTTGGCTCCACCACCTCCATTCCAACTTGAAGATTTCAAGCGTTTTGTGTGATGTTGTGAGACGATAAAGGAAATGTGTTAAGGGTAAATATATATACATGCGTCTATTCTTTACGCCTCTGGATAATCTAATCCAGGAGCATTTATTAGGTTTCGAAACGTAATCTTTCCGCAGTTCCCACCACTAATGGGCCCAAGTCTGCTGGGTATCCGCAGGACGTCTGGAAGACGTGCCCTCGCATCAATAGTTTCACAATAGTCGACTGATTGTTTCGACGTCGTCGGGAGCGTTTCTGCCCTTTGGGCTTTGTTGCTGGATGTGGAAGAGGACCAAGAGATACGCAAGGAACTGCAGTCAGTCGCAACAGCGGTTCTATGCAAGCTTCCAAGTGGCCATTGTCAAGTTTGTCACAATCAACTTGTTAAGCAATGTACACATACATGACATGTATACGTGGATTTTGGTGGAGGAAACCCGAGACTTTACGACTTGCACAAGACATTTTACCCGTTCATCATTCTTATCCAGCCTCGCTTTTTTACCTACCGCCACGACTCCTGAAGAATTCTGATTGTATCGTTTCATTTAAGGATTTGCCGCTCCAGCGATGCAATGATGGAACAGGTGGAAAAGACTGCAGCAGCATCAGCAACAACAAACATCAAGTTCACACACAGGTGAGCCAAAGTTTATCCATGTCGTATATCTTCAAGCCTCGTAGTAATGAGACCATGTCACAGAATTTTAAAGCTGCCTATCAACGTAAGCTGCCTTTATTATTATGCCGCTGTTTGAGCCAAAGAATGTTTTACTGCTTTTCCCCAGCTTGATAAATTTCTGCCATTGTTTCCAGCAAGATTTACTCTAGGCAAACACCTGGGACTTGTGTCTTGAAAAAATTCCAGTATACTCAAAACATGCGTTTGTCATATGTTCTTGCCCAATCCGCCGCATACAGGTTTGCAATCAGCTATTCCATCATTTACTTTGTAATCACAACTCACAACTGCAATGCTGCATATCGCGTGGTTACATTCGATCAGTTTTGTCGTCATTAAGTCCACGGGTCCTTGATGATTGGGGCTGCAGCATGCGACTGTAATCACCTGATGCAAAAGCCCGTCCCGCACCCAACAATAAAATATTCATTACCATCTCCTTACGTTGTCAGTCGATTTGCCAAGTATTCTTGAGCGGAACGAATGAGCCAAATTTTTATTATATATGCCAGCCCAAGCCAACAACAAAGTTACCTTGTTTCGTTAACACACACGAAACATAAATTCACAAAATATATGCACACATTGCGATTTGCAGACGAATCTTCCACAATGCATCTTTAATGTCATCGTCAACTTACTTGACGTCATATAAAAAGGATTTTGATTTTCAGAAACCTTGTCGTCCTTCATTATGTATGATACCAAACTTGAATTCTCTGCACAAATCTGTCAGCAGGACACCAACAGCATGTTTGTGTGATATGACTAATTTCGCTAATGATCTTTTGCCTGTAAAAGTACGAAAGCTTAATCAAATGGGGTACTTACACACGCTGAACTGCACGCACCAACAGATAATATCATTTGCCATTTTGCGAAAAATCCCCATTCCTTGACAACACAGTTTCCATCCTAACGTGTATATATAGTTCATCGACATTTGTTTTGCGCCCTGAACTATCATGTTCCATGGATGTTCAATTCAAGCCGCGAATTAGCCGGACAATCAAGAGCTCAGGACATGGCAAGATTATTTCGCTTGAGGCCTAATGAAGCTTAATGTTTTCTCATTCGCCAAATAACAACCATCGAATTCAGCGGACGTATTACGCTTGCAGTAAAAAGCGTGCCGAATCAACAGGACTTGATGATGGTACATTTGCTCATGTTTTCAGGCGGCTTTCTTGATGATATTTCCAATCGAAAACCGCAAGATTGTTTTTCCATGTTATGTCAATCTTAAATCATAATCACCAAGGGATTTGATCGATCTGTATGGAACTCAACCCAGAGATCAACATTTTTTAAGTGGGAATTTCTTGCGGTATAGTTTCTCCAGGCATTTCTATTCTGGTATACACTGAAGTGGTAAATTTATGACGAAGCTTCCAAAACAAACAAAATCAAAAACAATCTTGTTTCACAGAAAAGGTAGTGTTGACTGGGGGAGTTATGTATGACAAAAGGTCCTTTGTCCATTGTCTTTCTCAAGTAAAAATAAATGTGATGAACCTTCAGTCAACTCACCCTCACCTACCGCAGTCGTTTCGACTGCTGCTCAGACATTTTGGGCTGTAAATATTTCGTCGATCATGTTCTGATCTGAGAGCCTAATTTACCGAATTTGACCAAAAATGCTAAATTGTATTTTGTACTAATAGAAGCCGAAATAATAGCTACTACTGTTACTTTAAGGCCAGGTGATGGCTATTGATACGCCCTTCGAATACCAAAGTTCCCGGCTTAAAATTCCCGAATAATGATTGCTGACATTTTTGGGTTTAGAAAGCTCTAAGAGTCCTGGTTTCAGTCCTGAATTACAGAGTCCTCGCTCAAAATCGACTATGTCCGTATATCCAACTCAACGACGGGCGGCACATGTCACAGTAGCCCAGAAACTTGAGGACAGTGAACACATTTAAATTTCCTTTTATAGTCATTTACAACCATGCCAATTTCCACGTCCCACTTTCAATTGACAAATAAATGTCAAGTCCACCCTTGGTAAATTTTGCCTGACGACAGCGGCACCTGTAAACACCCTGCTGATGTGCTCCTTTAATTACTGTCCTCTGTCCATTGTTGACAGTCGCCGCTTCCACCCACCGAAATAACCATGTAAATCTTCATTTAATGCTTTCTCCAACAGACACTTTGGGTGTCGGCAACATTCACTCTTACAATGGGCATAGATACACTGAGAGCCCTCAGAAGCCAACTTTGAAAGCCATTCCTGAGGACACTAAAAATGTCAACCATGTTAACAAATCTTGCATCTTGTTTGGCGACAATCGGACGTGACGTGATCATCATCATATCACCCTTACATCATATTATATCTATCGCTGGCCTATGGCATCAATCACCAACTGCAATTTCGTCTGTGTCACCTGTGTTTTTTCTCAAAAACATCTTCAATTGTGTCATGTCTCCTTTGCTTTCAATGGAATGTTGGAAGAATCCTGTCCGGGCTCGCCAAGCAGCTTGTAATTTGCCCATTCACATTAATTCCCCCCCCTCTCAAAACACGCCCGTTTCTCCATGTCCTTTAATGGGCTTTTATTTCCCCATGTGCATTTCATTCCACAATTCCACACATCTTTTCAATAGCTATTAACCTGTCTCTCGCGACACACATTCCCAACTCTTGCATGTCCACCTTTCCCGTCTCCCGATGCACATCTTCCTTCATTTTGATAGGCATCATCAACGATAAAAACACACGAGGGCTTTCTGTGAATTAAAACGCATCAGATTGCAGCCCGGCGACACATGTCCCCTTTAAAAAATTACATATGCATTCGCCGATGAGATCACATGGGCCGGACCAATGCAATGTGCTGCATTTGGATATAAATATACACTTCTCTAATGGCCATTTGACGATTCGAAACCTTCAACTATACCTGTGCGGCCACCCACGGCATCTCACCGACACATCGATCAATCTTGACAGTAAATATTAGCGACTTGTGTCAGGTGTGAGAATTACAGTTGGATGCAAATTGTGCACCTGTACAGCACCGTTCATTATCGTTATTTGAGGCTTGAGACTACAGGTCTAAAGTCCATCGTATATGTCAATGCAGTTTTGGAGTCTAAGAACTGTTCGTAAGTATCACTCTATAATCAAATCAGTCTGCAACTTACCTTCTTCGTACACGATCCGAATTGGAAATTACGAGGTATCCGACAAATCTGATCCCCGATCAAAACAGAATGCACGTGTTCAACGTTATATCAACAGCGAGAAACTGACTGAGATGGTCAACGATTTCAAGTCTTTACAAAGCACGGAAGCCGATGATCAAGGACGTTTTCACCAGCTCCTGACCTTTTAGAACAAGGAGTTGTTTGTTCTCAAAACGTTTAAGGGCTCAAGTACCCTATTTTGACTTTAGAGGTCCTCTTGCTTTTACCGGCAGTCGGTGGACAAAGAATACAACGTTCAATTTACAAAAGTCTGGACAAAGTGAGTGACAAACCCAAAGATGCGACTACGAGACGCAAGTTTAATCTCCGTTTGCAGGACAGGTGAGAGAGGACAGGTAAGCACGCACTTTCCACCGTGAGGCCACAAACGCAACTAAATGATCAACAAGGGAATGTCGACAGAGCTTAAATGTGGGATGAGAAAAGAGGACCGAAAGTATCTCTTTCTGAAGATGTGATTTTGGAACGTGGATTTCCAACGGAGTTGAAGCAAATAAAATTCGAATCTAAGTTTCAAGTCATTTGTAAACTGAATTCATGTAAGTAATAATGTCGACCAGGATTTGAAGCTCTGCAATTTGGTGGTTAAAAAAGGCTACTTGATAAGTGAATGCGCTTACTTAAAAATTGAACCGATAGCACCGTCACATCCCTGCCACCGTTTAACTTGTTAAGCTTTTTGCTTCTTAATCTTACAACACCATGATACCTTTGGGGTAGGTCATTAGCAATGTTTAGACTTAATTTCCACCAAATAAGGTTCATTGAGGTAAGCCCCAAGGTGGTAAGTAACCACTTTTGCCTGACAAATGATTGATAATCGTACCTATTCTCGTTATCATTCTCATCACAATAACGGCACAATTTGCACTGTAATTTAGCCGCTCCTGCCAACAAAAGGAGCTTCGTTGCAAAAAGTAACGCAACATAATAAATTGTCTGAAAACTATAAATATATACAAAATCGTCGTAAGTTTCCGTTGTTATCATATCAAGGACGCATTTACGGCTTAACGAAAAAGTTGTACCGAGGGCATCAGATCTATTAATTTATTCCATCGAGATGGACATTGATCTAGTCGAAAAGTGCATGCGCCATGAAATTACATGACCAAACAGAATTAATTGTATGTATATAATGGACAATCATTCATCAGTTTCATTATTACATGGTCGCAACTTAAAATTATGCGACTGTTTTCTCGTTTTGTACCTAAACGGTTATTATTACAAATACAGCACACACAAAACCAACAATCGCTACAAAAATAACACAAACACGGAGAAGTATTTATATACTGCTGCCTTGCGAAAGTGAGTCGTTTAAAGCGGAGATCCTTAACTAACAGTTACAAAGTTCATGCATCTTTAAAGTCAAATTTGGCAATTGCACGAGGAAGTACAAGTTGAAAGCTGGCGTTCACATTGATTTCGGAATCTGGAATCTCTAGTTGGTCAAACGTTAAGTTTGGCTAAATCTCCAGATTAGAATCCGTTATTGACCTATGCAATCTACAAAAAGCTTAATGTTTATAATGAAAAGTCGTAATTTTGCTACGTTGCATAGCTGAATCCGCATAATACTCTGCGACTGGGACAAGTTACATAAAGAAAACAATTTTCACTGAATTATCAAAAATACCCTACGGACAGTGAAGCTAACATGTGAGAGTGGATTACCCGATTGAACCGACGTTAATTGAATAAAGGTAAGTGATAAAAGTCATAACCTCGTTTTCCCTTCACAGCCAAATAAATGTAAATTACGTGATATGCTCCAGGTATGAAACAAATTATTCCAGCAATGAAAAACACCGTGCCCTGAATGCCATTGATGGGCAACAAAATTATCACAACACCAGCTATAGCAAGACCTGTAAACAAAATAGTGCCGATTAGCACATGTTCCAATCAAATTTCCACACGAACTGTTTCCGAATGTTAACTAGAAGCTTACCTAATCCTATAAGCAGCAGCGAAAACGCCGCTAAGACCATTTTCCAGTTTTCTCTAACTTTTGGATGCTGCCACCACGGCATTGACGGATCGAAACCGCAATCCACGTCTTCCGTTATCAGTGAGTCGCTGTCCTTTGAGATCGTCTGCAAATAAAGATAATGCTTACACCCACAAAAGTTATACGACTATTCCGGATCTGGACAACTTACATCGTCACAAGATTTGAGTTTCATAATTCCACGTATAATCGGTTTGATGCTCAGAGGGTTCGATGGATCTTGAATATGAACCGAGACGCTGTCTGCAGCAACCGGGGTTGGGGAGGCAGCATTTTTGGGCTTCAATGGCGATCTTTCCGTGGTCGTTGTGGCTCCATAAACCCTAATTGCATCCGTGTTTTCCTCTTCAAATGCATCATCGATGGAGAACATTTGGCCCTTTTTGATACTCATGCTGAAAAAACAGTTCGTGAATCATTAGAAATCAAAAAATTACAGAGCAAAAAGGTTAAAATGTCCTTGCTTGTACCAAAGCAATACGTGTCTTCTTCGACATTACCTGTAGAATATTCAGTCCTTGTTCGTTGAGAGGTACACGTCGGGATCCAAAAGGATGCAACTCTTGTAGAAGATTCCTCTATTCAACTCTAGACTACATGAACAAAACAATGTCAACTAATATTACTTTCATCCTTAAAACTAATAACTGATCAACCTTTAAGATTAACTTGAGCTTACCATTACTTTGAACGAACACTTTGCACTGGAAACAGTATTGTTGCATTGAAGTGTATATTTTTATTAGTCACGATTGCTGCAACGTTTCACTGGAACAACAATCAACCACCAACGCAACTATCAACTAAGTACTCCACAATGACTACTTCTGCATTCTCGATGATGCCAGAAAAACCCTGAGGTCCTTGCACGCTGAACTTTGGTCAAGATTAAGGAAACTATCGATTTCAACTTGACAAATGATTTGAATACGAACCGCGAATCTGAACTGCTATTGTTGAACTATTAAATGCTGCGGCCCGACTTTACTTTGGTTTTATTCATTTATTCCAACAAGTGAACAATTATTGATCGAATGTGAATGCAAACAAGTACGTAGAAACAAACAGAAATGCACGAGAATACGATGAGCTCCTTCTGCGTTATTATTGTGTGAGACCAACGATGATTAATAATACACAAAACTGCAAGAAAACACATGATATACATACGCTATTTTGTTCACCTGTAAACAAGATCCAATCAGTTATTATGCATACGGCCTTGATCATTCTCTATGTCTATAGCACATATAGGCAGAGCAGTATGTACGTCCGTGTCAACATTGCGCTCACCTGAGAGCTCAATCTGCACTTCGGATGTTCTCGTTTTCGGCACTGCTTGTTATTGTTTCGTTAAGATTGTTGCGGAACTTGAATAAAATTTCACTTTGACCTGAAGTTCAGAGTTTGTTGCTACTAAAGATTGAAGCAAATAATAGGGAAATTCCCCATTCGCGAGTGCTGTTTGTCAGGAAGACTGTCACGGCACAAAATCAACATCAATTATTCAAAAGCCATTGTTTAGCAACTCGTGACAGTTGACATTAAGGAACCATGGCAGTTTGTGTGGCGGTGATGGGGAAGGACGTAAGTGTATTCACTTGGATCAAATCCCCGTTAACCTGTTCGATTGCTGTTTACTACAGTTGTTTTACTGACAAATCTTGTGATTTCAGAATGGTCCCATGTACTTTCGAACACGAAAGTCTTCTATTGACGAACTGCAATACCATTTCATTGTGAGTTCGGCGCTGGACATTATTGACGAGCGAGTTCATAGTTCAAACAAATCGATTTTACCTGGAGGCTTGTCTAATCCGGTAGCTACTGAAATGACAAGAGAATTATATTTGGGGGTTTTGACAGCTCAAGAAGACTATAAAGTGTAAGTAAACCGACTACAAACAAAGTTTGCTTGCATGAAATACCTAAGCTACTTGACGGTTTCTGCGTTTCCTGATTCCAGATATGGCTATACGACGAACACGAAGATCAAGTTTGTTATAGTCATAGAAGAAAGCAACGCCCCTATAAGAGAAAATGACATCCGGATGGTAAGTTTCTGAAGATTGTTGCCTTTTGAGGTCAGCATTAGCAGACAACTAATTAGACATGAATGTTTGACAGATGTTCAGAAAACTTCATGGTGCCTTTTGTGACCTCATGTCAAATCCTTTCTACTTGCCAGGAAGTCAGATAAAGTCTAGGTAAATATGCATATGCTGACCATAATTAACTCGGTGCTTTGAAATACGTGGGTAATGAAGCCTAATGAAAGAACGTAATTTCAGAAGATTCAGTGATGTCGTCAATTCCATCGTCGCCAGTGTATAGCCTTTTCGAAGCTTTAATCGCCACGGAAGTTGGGAAACATTTAAATATTATAAACATTACGCAACATAATTTATGTCCGCATGCGATAAGGACATCTAGGCTCTTTTCAACTTTATTGATGTCTCCGTCATGGATGTTCCAGCTACAAACTACATATAAAAATTTTAATCTACAGAATACATGTTTTTGTTGCCTATTACGTAGGCAAAAATAGTTCGTAACCAGTACGATCAAGATTAGCGACATTTGACGGGAACCGAAACTGGAGGCGTGTAGGAGTATACTGTTATATTTGGCAATTACGGCTATCGTGGATTTTCGGTAGGAGTTGGTAAATGTAAGGCATTAATTGCCTCTGACTTAGGGATATTTTCGAACAAGGCAGCACGATTCTGGCAATCACCCTTTTTCACCCAGTGGCCGTATACACGGAAAGCACAATTATCGATTACCTATAAACACGCAGACACAAAGGTCACTTGAACTGGTAATCGAATCAAAGAAGTATGAAAGGCATTTTAAGAAATTCTCACCTTCCGGAAGGCTTTAATGCGGTAAGGGTCGCAAGCAGCAACCGAAATCGAAAGAGGTTCAGGAGTGAATTTCAGGCGACGTATCCGTATCAAACATCGGACACACAGAACGGCGAATCGGAAGCTTTTACGGGCATCAAATGTTTTGGAGGATCGCTGCTGCGTATTGTCCTGAGCATGGAAGAATATTCTTGATCGTAACTGTGCGTTCATGTCGTGATATTGAATAAAATTTTCCTTACTTTGATTTGGAAGAAATCATGAGCCAACGCTTGTCCGACCGTCAAACGCTGCACTGGGTTGACTACCAATAGCTTCCGTATCAGGTCCTTTGGACCTTCTGAAATTATTGCAACAGACTGTGCATTGTGAAATTCACGGAGGATAGATACTATTTTGTTCGGCATACCAGTAATGCTTTCCCATTCGGGTGAATTGAAAGAATATTTGCCTTCCATGATGTTTCTCAGCATTATCATTTGCTTTCGATGCCAAAATGGAGGACATCCGACTAGTAACGTGTACATGATGACACCACAAGCCCACCTAGGTTAACATGAAGAATTAGCAATCCCAAAGTAACACTCTTCTCCAAGCAAGCAAACGGAAAGGAAATAGAAGTAAAATGGAGGTCGAAGAAAAGCAAGGTTAGATTCCAAAAGGCGAAAACTAACACATCTACTGCATGGTTATATCCAGGTGATTCTTCGTCCATGGCAGCCTTCAAAAGCTCTGGAGCCAAATACCCAGGTGTACCACAAACCTCTACGGTTTTCATGGGGTCCAAACGCAAAGGGGAGGAGTATCAGCCAGGATGTATGTTAATATCGCGTTGCATGCACAGAAGGTAAACACCGGCAAAAAATAACAAACTATCAGTTAGCATGATGGGTTACATATGGATCACCTACATGTCAACGGTTCTTTCGTAGCCCTCTTCAGTTTCAAACATATTGCAACGCAACATTTCGGGAGCCAAATATCCCGGAGTGCCGCACAAGTCTGACGCAGACACATTATCAACATTTCAACGAGTTACAGATAATTTTGAAGGGACATAAGCTCTTTGGATCTTACCAAATAATTTTTCGTCGGGTGCGAGAACTTTAGCGAAGCCGAAATCTGTTAGCTTAATGTTGTAGTTGTCATCTAGAAGAATATTCTCCGGTTTCAAGTCCCGGTGAACTATATTCTTGCTGTGAACATACTGTAAAGCTTCAAAGAGTTGTTTCATGATGTACCTGAAACAGTCAAAATCACGTGCGGATTAACTCTGTCGAGAGTGAGAATCAGCAGTTAAAACGTCTAACCTTGTCTTTTTCTCGGACAACGTTACAACATTTGTAAGGTAATCAAACAACTCGCCGTTTCTACATAACTCGAACACTAAAAATATGAACGTGTGCGATTCAAAGACGTCGTGTAGCTCAACTGAAATGGATCATAATGAAGAAATTAAAACAATGGTTTAAAAATCCCAATACATGATGATTTCAGCTTACTAATATAAGGATGTCCAGCAACCATTCGCAAAATTGCGATTTCACTAATAGTTGACTCCCGTATAGTCTGTGCATTATTGTCCTCATTGCTTAGATCAATAATTTTAGCCGCATATTCTCGGCCCGTTTCCTTTTCGATGCATCGACGCACAGTGGAACTAACGCCTCTGAAAGCAAACCATGGAAGTTTTTATTTGCCTATCTATTCCGTGTAAAGAGAAGAATTTTTTGAAGATTAATCCAATTAATTAGAACTGGATTTCAGGACATACCTCCCCAGTACCTCTTTCGGTTCATATCTGGCGTAAAACTCCTTTGCAGCATCCTGATCTGGCAACAAGTCATCCGTTTCATCCCGTGCCATGTTCATGGACTACGTACTTCAGCTTCCGTTTCTTGACTGTGGCGCTGAAGTTTGTCGTCAATCTCCGCGATCTCAACAT
This sequence comes from Sphaeridia pumilis, assembly GCA_034698345.1. Lineage (NCBI taxonomy): Eukaryota > Metazoa > Arthropoda > Collembola > Symphypleona > Sminthurididae > Sphaeridia > Sphaeridia pumilis. Next base: position 20,013 of record JAQGBJ010000318.1, on the reverse strand, counting down.
AAGCACTAGCACTTAATCACATTTAGTAATTCGGTAACGCCCGAGTATAAAGTCCCTGTAAAACAATCCGCATTCAAAATCAACTCTTCCGATTTTTAACTCTAGCATTTGTTAATTTTATCATCGTTCATCGAACGATATCATTCTTGCGCAATCATCAAAAGTCGTTCTAATAGTCTCGACATCTTTAATTAAACGGGATCAACTCTCAATTACCTGGCGATTAGCAATGAATAGTGAATAGATCAATTACTACAAGTTTGTGCAATTCTTGATTACAATATCGAACAGGTAAGAATGCTACGTAGAACGTGACATGTTATCCGAGTTTACACAGTAAGATATTACGAACATCCGTTAGCAAATATACTACACAAACGATTCATTCATCAGAATCGCTGTAAGACGACTAAAAGTTACATGGAACACTATCGTTCATTGGTTCCTGTTATGTTTTGTCAGATGTTCTGTTTTGTTTTTTATGCCAGTTGTTTGAAAGTCCCGGTACGAAGTTCATCTCAGGCGCTAAATTCAAATGCTTGGGGGTAAGAGCCGTGCCGTAGAGTTCTGTTCGAGGACGTTTGAGCACATGTTTTTGGATATTCAGCACGTGTGTTCGTTTGTAGACAGGCTTGAGCTGGTGAGACCAAAATCAAAATACTGAACCTTAATTGCTAGTTAGTGTTGATTCTTGTAGTGATTTCACTACAAAAGAACCAAAATGCCGAAAAAGTCCAAAATCGGAAAACAGCGTAAAGATAAGTACTACCATTTGGCAAAAGAAACAGGTAAGAGTTGGTTTTAAGTTGAACTACAAAATTGCATCAGAGTGAAAGATCAAGTAATTACTCTCCGTATCTCCAGGTTATCGTTCTCGAGCTGCTTTCAAGCTGATCCAGTTGAATAGGAAGTTCGAATTCCTCCAAAGGTCGAAAGTATGCGTTGATCTTTGCGCTGCACCAGGAGGATGGATGCAAGTGGCAGTAAATCATATGCCGGTGGCCAGTATCATTGTCGGTAAGTCTCAACCTCTTAGATTATACTGTCAAGAAAAACTTGAATAGTCTTAATCCCGAAATTCGTGATTTCAGGCGTTGATTTATTCCCGATCAAACCGATCCCTGGTTGTATATCTTTCTGCGAAGACATCACTACACCCCAGTGTTTAACAAAATTGAAGCAAGAGCTCAAAACCTGGAAGGCTGATATAGTTTTGCACGATGGTGCTCCAAATGTTGGTCAGAACTGGCTTCATGACGCCTATGGGCAGAATTGCTTGACGTTGAGTGCCTTCAAGCTAGCTACTTCACTTTTACGGCCCGGAGGATTTTTCGTCACGAAAGTCTTCAGATCTAAGGATTACAATGCTCTTCAGTGGGTATTACAGCAGTTCTTCAGGAATGTATACAGCACAAAACCAGCAGCTTCTCGTACTGAGTCTGCTGAAATTTTCGTCGTTTGTAAGGGTTACTTGGCTCCTGCTCAAATCGATCCGAAGTTTTTGGATCCCAAACATGTGTTTGAAGATATTGACATGCCAGATAATAAGAAGCAGCTGAAGCAGCTCCTTACAGAACTGGGGTATGCAATTGTCAAGTCATGTGTGGATTTGCCACCACATTAAACTAATATGAATAATTCTATTTGCAGCAAGAAAAAGAAAGCTGAAGGCTATCCTACGGATGAAGCTTTACTTTACCGCCCAATCAAAGCTTCTGAGTTTTTGAAAAGTGCAGATTATGTGGAACTCCTCGCTAACACGTCAAAAATTATAATTGACGAAGAGTGGATCGTGAAGAGTGAAAAAACTACTCAGGATATAAGGGAGTACTGTGAAGATGTTAAGGTCCTTGGAAGAAAGGATATCAAAGCTTTAGTTGCTTGGCGAAAGGACTTGAGGTAATTGCTGGTTTGAAGCATGTAATTTTCCAAATGGATTGTTGTAACAGACTTTTATTGACTCCTAGGGCTAAGTTAGAGCAGTACGCCAAATTGAAGTCTGAAGGCGGTGATGTTGTTGCCGAACTTGGCGATGGCGATCAAGAGGTGGTCGCTGAAGAAGAAGAGGAAGAGGATGAAGAAACTAAATTAGATCGAGCTATTGAAGAAATCAAAGATTCGCAGAAAAGAGAAGATAGGCGAAAAAAGAGGAAAGTCCTGAAGGAGCGCCGCAAACTTCATGAAAAGACGAATTTGAAAATGGTTATACCTGGCGATATAGGACCTACAGATATATCTGAAGACACTTTATTTAGTTTGAAATCAGTGAAGAGCAATGCGGAAGTTGATCTTCTCACTGAAGAGCCTCAGCTACCTATTGTACCTGAAGAACCGGATTTAACATTCGAAGAAGAAGTGGACCAGTTCGTCAAGAGGCAGAAGGCGAAAAAAGTGAGCTTCAACAAGTCGGAAGAAGTTCTGGACAACAGTGGAAGGTAAAGCCAACAATCTTGTACATAACATTTTAGCTCGTATGTTTCTTTTCGTTCCATAACCTGGTATGTTTTCCATGTAGATTCTATCGGAAAATCGATACTGAACAGGAAGAAGAGAATGAAGCAGACGATAGCGATTCATCTGAAGATCCGGATCTGGACGCCGGGTTGGACTTGAAAAATGATTCCGGTCACCAAGAAGATTCTGGCGAAGAGCTGGAATTCGAGGAAGAACCAATGGAAGAGGAGTACCCCTTGATAACCGATCTCGACTATTCCAGTAAAGACCTGAAGAGAATACGAAAGGCAGAAATGTGGTTTGACAAGGTACTTAAATATTTGTTTTTTAGTTTTTTACACGATTGTATTCATTGATGTACATGTTTCAACGGTGGTTTTACAGCCCATATTCAGTGGACTCGCAGACGAATCTGACGAAGAAATCGAAATCAATAAATTAGCAGAATCGTATATTAGTCGAGGTGCCGACGTGTTAGGGTTCGAGAGCAAAAATGCTGCAAAAACTAAGGAACCCACGGATGAGTCTGCCGCAGTTAAAAAGAAAGACAAAAAGAAGAAGAAACGGACGGATAACGACGAAGATAAACTTGATCTTGAGTTTGAGGCTCCTCCTTCAAAGAAGTCCAGTAAGTTATCAGATTTTGATTGATGCATTGCCATCCAGGAACGAGTAAAATGTATTTTCCTATCATAGAAAAAGCTAAGAAATTGGATGCCGAAGGCCTGGCTTTGGGAACTTTATTAGTGCAAAGCAAGAAGACTAAGAGAGACATTTTGGATGATGGCTGGAATAGATACGCATTTAATGACGATGGTTTACCCGATTGGTTTGTCAGTGATGAAAAGAAGCACATGAAAAAGTCAATACCGATTCCAACTGAACTAGTAAACGACTATAAAAAGAACCTAACGGTAAGTTTAGAAATTTACCCCTTTGCTAATTACGATTCCGAAATGACGCGCAGTACATATTTTTATGCGCACACTTTGACACAGGAAATAAATGCTCGCCCAATCAAGAAAGTAATGGAGGCAAAGGCTCGAAAGAAGAAGCGTGCCATTAGAAAGATGGAGAAGGCCAAGAAGAAAGCCGAGGCAATCCTGGACAAAAGTGATATGACAGAAACCGAAAAGGCAAACCAAATCAAACAGTGAGTCCACCACCACCACCAGATTAATTTTAAATGTTACTCTGTAAAATCCACCAATAATATTTGCTAATGCGTTCCTCTGCCTGGTTTTCAGGGTGTACAAAAAAGCTCAACAAACGAAGCGGAAGGAAGTGACCTACGTTGTCGCCAAGAAACACACGAGTGGAAAGAGAATGAAGCGACCTGCTGGAGTTAAAGGCCCTTACAAAGTAGTAGATGCCAGGATGAAGAAAGATTTGCGAGCCATGAAGCAACAAGGCAAAGGTGGAGGTAAAGGTGGTAAAGGACGGGGCAAGAGTGCACCCCGTGGCAAGGGACGAGGAGGTCGTAGATAATTGTAAAGTATAATCAGTGTTGACCACAATTTCAGTTTTCATCAACTTTTAGTGAATAGCTGTTTTTTATAGTTCGAAGGAATTTTGTGAATATTCTTGTAAGATAAGCTATAATGTAGCTTCTCAAACTCTTTGAATCTGGATCGTTTAGTCTAGCTTCTAGCTTCTACTACCTAGGAATTTTCATTTCTGGTTATCGACGAAGAATCAATTTCGGTATGAGGCCCCTCAACGGTTTTTACCTATGATTTGGCGACAGAAAAAGAATTATCACTAAATCTACTGCAGCTTCTGGAGTGTTAACTACCCTAAGTTTGCTAGTGAAGTTTGCATATAGTTTAGGTCAGTTTGGTTTAAAATTTTGGCTGCTGGAACTTATGTTGCTAGAGTATGCAAGCCATGATTTGAATGCAGCAATGTCGGAAGGAAGTTTGCAGTAAAGATTTAAAGTTGAAATAGCGCATACTAAAAGTATCGAATTCCTCTTTGAAGATGACACGTGAGCATGAACTGCATCAAATGGCAAAAGTTTGCAATTTGCAGTCTGTTCATGGATGAGCCCAATAATAACGGCAAATGCATGCATGACTGACAGTGACTACAGACTACAGAGGAGGAGGAAGCGCAGCGTTGTTTACCGTTTGTTTGTGGGACAGGACAAGTGTATGGTTGTTACGAAGAGGTGAATCCTTTCTTTGGCGAAATGCAGTATGAATGGGGAAAGATATTGGCAATGCAACTTTGCACAAGAATTTTTCGCAAGACATTGTTGAAGATGGCTCAGATATTTATTCATGAATCCTTCCGTCCGCGGTCAGTACCGTTTGAAATGAGAGAGATGGGTTGAAGGCGCATGTAACCCATTGAATTGTATGGGTCTGAATTGTCAAAGACGCGCGCGGCTACAGGACCAGCCGCCGCCGCCGCTATAAACGCGCGCTGCCTTGTGGATTGAGAGTGCGGAAGAAAGCAAGGGGAATGAGAGGTGAGAGAAGTAGAAATGTATGATACTCAATGGGTTTGTATCAACTTGACGTGCATATGTATGGTGAATGAGGAGGCAAAGTGTGTGTGTGTATGCGGATGGATGAAGGAAGTGCAATGCAGCAGGTTGAATTTAGCTGGGTGGACGTTGGAGTTTGAAATGCCACAATATGTGTAAGTGGATTGTAGCGGTGGATCGGCGCAAACTGTGAAAAGAAGATAGTCAAGTAGACAGCAGGAGCAAACACATCCTGTGATCATTAAATTGTTAACTTACTTTGCGACAAACAAACGAGGATAAAGTTCCAGCTTAATTAGGTTCCTTCGATAAGCATTGATTGTCAAAAGACTGACTGGAAAGGAGAGTCCCGCTTTCAACTGTCCATCAAAAAAGTTCCGGCTCACAAGAGGAAGAGCAGTTAAGAAGAACACTATGCAAAAACCGAAACATTCCAATAACGAAAACAATAGGACGAATGTAAACAATTGATTGTCGCCCATCAAATAGGATCGTTTATTAGCCCGTTGCCAAAATCAACTATTGCTGCCTTAAGGGTGAGTGCATTTTGAGGATCGTAAATTTTCTAATAAGGGTTGAGGAGATTTATAATACTGTGAGAGTTTCCAGAAAGTGTACGAGGATTTCGAGCTAATAATATATAAACATATTTATATATATCCAAGTGTTTTGGAGGTCAGCTGAAGTTATTTTATAATTGTTTGCTTTTTAATGACCGATAGAAGTGTAGTTATGGCAAAGGAATGAACAATAGATGAGAGAAGATAAGTTGAATGGGAATAGGAACAAGAGGTTCTATGATGAACTCCTAACTCATTCAGTTTTATAAGTGTATCACAAATTGAATTTGGAATAGAGTTTTCTATAAACTGGATTCGGGAAAACATTAGCTTCGAGGTTTGACATTGTATTGGAAAAAACTGTAATTGATGGCGTTTTGTCAGTAAATTGTACGGTAAAATTTGGGTTTCGGGATTAGAGATAGAAAGAGATTAGGATAATAATTTGGAAGTAACGGTAACTTTGTAGGAGAATAAGAGATTGTACAGCAGCCTTGAAAGAGAATTAGTAGTTTGTAGAAGGTTGTTGATTTGATTGTCTTGACTGTTTCCAGGTCTGTGGAAGCTTCAAACGGACTGCCGTGACGTGGCTGTGGAACCCGAGACCTGTGCATTCGACATTAGATTAAAAGTTAAAGTTACCGATACATTTCCAGCAACTGGAGACCACGAACAGCATTCCGTAGACCAAATAGACTTTTGTGACTTGTGGAACCGAGAAGGTGAATATTTTGGTTGTGGAGACCCGGAACCTTCTGAAAGAGTTGGGAACAAGGTAATAATGATATCCTTAGTACTGGTAAATGAGCTGTATTGATTTAAATTGTTCCAGTTTTTACCTGTATCTGTGTTACAGGTGGGAGGCCATGTGTAGAGAGGATCGCAGAAGTATTTAGTTTTCGTTTCCGCTTCGCTGTTGTTCGTTGGTGCCGACGGGGTTCGGACCGTAAAGGTTGTGAGCGTCACCATGGCAAGACTAAGTGATGTTTTTCGGGGGGACGATGCGGCCTATAAGAATCTGAAACAACGAAGAGTTCCAATCACCTGTGAAGATGGCATTATGGTATGGTTGAAGTGTTTCTTTTTGGACAAAATCAAGTATCAATGTTGCTAATATGTATCTTGATTCCATAGATGACAGTGAAAATGGACTTGAATTATCTGACATGTGATGATAACTTCATTCCCAGCAAGACTGAACAAGATGCATTCCTGAAAAAATTTCGCTTGTTGTCCAAGGAGGAAGTCGAAGATGCACTGCATGTAAGAAACTCGGAGTTCGTCACGATATTGAATCAAATGGTACCTTGTGTAGGCTGTCGTCGGAGGTATGATCCATTTTCTTTCTTTATGAGCCAATGCCAGCGGTTGTTAGAAACTGATTGATATTTTTTCAGCGCGGAATCTTTACATCAGCAAGTTAGCCGTCACAACTTCTCGGCTTTCTATCCCTTAACGGTGGATGCCAAGGGAACATTGAGCATTCCTAAAGATAAAATGACCCACAAGTTCCTGTGTACATTGTTCCACTGTCCAAGGTAATGATCCTGATTGTTATTAATGTCAATGTTGTATTTTATAGTGACTTCAGTCTAGCCCATTTGCGTTTTCTTCACTTTCAGTCTCAAAATGACGGCGTTGATGGAATCCTTGAGTAAATGCAAGTCTGGTCGACGATGTGTGCTACACTCGTTAGAGTCACAACGAATACGAACTGTTAGCTCGTGGGTCGACGTTTGGGATTACATGGATAAGAAATGCCAGGAGCATGTTGTGTTAATAGAGACTAAGACGTTGCACGAAACGCTGGAACGCTACCTGAGAAAGCATAGATTTTGCTCCGAGTGCCGGACCAAAGTTTGCCGAGCTTATAGTATCCTTGTCAAAGAGATTGATCATGCCACTGAACCTGGCTACATTCCTCAGTTATACGATGGCATTGAATGCTGTAAGGAAGACCAACATCTGCATGTTTTATGCAAAACTGACTTCGTCAGTCGACTTATTGCCAAAGCTGTACCTGAGCTTGTTGGAAGGTAACTCAAGTGTTTCAACATTGAACTTTTGAATGGTTTAAACAGTGGACAATATTCTGTAAAAACCACTGTTTACTTCTAGCCGGAGAGAACGTCATGCTAAGACGATGGAGATCGCACAAGAAGAGGTCCTGATTTGCCTTGGTTTGACTGTTTTCGAAAGACTCCACCGCATTCAACAGCGATTTCGGGAAGAAGAGAGGACTTGGGAAATCACGATGAATGTTGCTGTCCAAGCTCTACGGAGAAATTTCGAGTTGGCTGTGGAAAAGAAACTTGGGGTTTCACAGCTCGAGTTACTATGCGCGGAAATCAGTAAAGAGGAGCTTGTCAAACAGCAGAAGAAGGAACAGAAAAAGCAGAAGAGGAAACGGCAGAAAGAAAAGAAGACGGAGCTTGTGGTTACCGTAAGAGAAGCTATGATTTCAAGCTTACAGGAATATTTGGATTACTGCTATAACTAAACAACTGGTTTTGTTCCTAATAACTTCAGGAGGAAGACGTTGCGGGATTTGTGGAAGATTTGGAAATATCAGAGTTGGATCTAATGGTAAGTAATTATGCAGAGTGGATATTTCAGAAGGACAGTACAAAGTTATTTATTGAGAAATTTTGATCTTAAAGATCGATATGGAATCAAAAGCCGATGATGCGTCGGATGCATTTGTTCCTGCTGTGAACTCCAAAAAGAAGAAGAAAAAGTCATCAAAAGGCAAATCGTTGCATGCTCCACAAGAGCTACCTGAAACACAGCGAGGACGGGAACTGAAGCATTCTGACGGAATCCCTTTCAGCCAATCATCTCGATGCTCCTCAGAAACATCCAGAGACTGTGGATATTCATCCGAATGCAACAACGATCACGCAACTTGTTCCTCACCGGAAGTATCAGAAATCGTCTGCTCCGACTCTTTCTGCAACGATACCTCGAAAGATTACCTTCTTCATGGTACACCAGATGTACTACCCTTGACCTCAGGAGTCATGAATCGGGAAGATTCACATAAGTTACCTTTACCATACAGAAGTCTTGAAGAACAACTGGAGGTATTTACACTAATAGTTCGATTCCTTGGTTATCTATGTGAGCATTAAGACTAACAGCTATTTCCCGGTAATTGTTTCAGTCTTCGTGTTCATCCGATGAAGAAAATGACTGTATACCACAAGAAGAATTGTCTGCTATTCAAAACCCATTATGGGGTTTGCGGCGTGAGCAACTGAGGCTGGAAATAAGATCCAAGTTTAACGAGCTGATTTTAAGGAGATCACCTGCCAGTCACAACAGCTCTGACGCAGTCCAATCCAGAAAGTTAAGCTATTTCTTGAGTGATTCCACCGCTACGGGTAACTCCACGCAACAACTGCATCCAAGCGATGACGAAAAGGATTCAGGCAAAGAAAACTACAATCAGAATGACCTCAAAGTGAAAGTGCCCCTAAAAGATTCGTCATTATGCCTTCCTGTGAACCAGCAGAAGTTGAAATCCGGTCCACCTAAACGGTCAAAAGGGAAAATGCGTCGATGATTTGGTTATAACCGACCGAAATCATGCCCCTGCTTCAGAAGGTTCATGAGCTTCATTTAGTGTTGTTGGTTAGGTGCGTAAGCTAATATATATTCTGAAAATCAGCAAAAGTGGCGTTACCGATTTTGTGCGGACGTGTACGGTTTGCTCAAATTCGAGTGTGCTTGTGTGAATGCTGAATTGTTACCTGATTCACGTGAGCGCTGTATTTACTAAACCCATTCAAACAGACTAGCAAGTTTTGTATTGGTGAAGACTCTGCTACATTTCATATATGACCTCATTAGTGGTTATAACTTTAAGATTCCAATGTTGTTCATGATTCCAAGCGGTACTCAGTACCGTAAACTCTCAATTTGACAGCCTCAAGATTTATTTATTTTTGCTGTGTAGTAGTTCATTAGATATAAGACATTACTGTTTCAGAGTACGAGATTTCTAGTGACTTGAGTTGAGTACGGAAAACATTCCAAAAATCCACGTTGAGACCAGGACTAAATAAGTGAGCCAATTGCGTGAAGACGTAACACTACAACATTCTACAATGCATGTCTTTCCAGTTCTTATGTAACAATCATTTATAAAACTTGAATTCGACGGTTAGTTTACACATTCCTAGCTTATTTTCGTTAGCGTAACTCTAAAAAAGATGATTTATAGACCAGTTGCACTACATTTTCAGTAGCATTTATAGTTTATATAGTGGGTTCTGTACCTGTACATTTTCAACCTAGCTGTGTAAATAAAAGCAAAGCTAATGTCAAAACAGTTTTGAGTGTATTTTCCGTGCTGAAGAGCTATTGGTCAATTTTAACATTCATCATCAAACTCGTAGATCTCCCAGCGAATGAATTTTGTTACTCAAAATAAGAAAAAAGTCATGGATAAATTAATTTCCACCGTTAAGCTGGTTTGGAAACGCAAAGAGAAAGTTGAGCATGTTTGTCGAGTTGAAAACCGGTTCCGATTCCCATTCTCAACTTCAAGCGCCATCTAGCGAGATCTTCAAGAGATACGCACACGTTGCCGGCACTCTGCAGGAGAATCAGCGCACTACTTGCTTTACCAAGCATTTGTGAATGTGCTGCCTGTAGACCGTGTGCTCTGAACTTTTCAGATTTGTCCGGCTTGTTTCCGTGATTATCGAGGTTAATTTTAATTAATTCTCCCAAAATTTCTTGAAATCCAGCATCATGCAGAACGAAACTGGAGAATTCGTGGACTTGTATGTGCCAAGAAAGTGGTAAGTTGCGTGATCAAGTTCGTGCATAAGTGTATATAATTCCGAAGTTCGTTGAAGCTTCAGTCGCTGTTTGCTACGTAAAGTTAATCCGTGTTCGAAATATTTTTGCAGCACTGCAAGCAACCGCATTATCCATGCTAAGGATCACGCCAGTATCCAAATCAACTTCGTTGATGTTGATGAAACTACCGGACGAATGACCGAGACCGCTAAGACCTACGCAATCTGCGGATCCATCCGTAGAATGGTAAGGATCTCAAACAAGAGCTTGAACGGATATAATATTCAACAATTGTATCCAACTCGATCTGTATGAAATTTAAACTTTGATTTTGTAGGGAGAATCTGACGACTGTCTCAACAGGCTCGCCAAGAAGGATGGAGTAATAGCTAAGTAAGTAGTTGTATACGTCCAGCTAAGGCCATATTTCCAATTCATAATAATGTTTCCTCATTATGTTTTCTTTACTGCTTGCAGGAACTTCTAAGGAATCCATCATTTTTACTTGTTTCAACCTTCTTTGTGAGGAATAAAAAGTGATGACACTCTAATATTACTCTGACGTTTTCTCCTTGAATAACACCATGCTGTAGTTGACACAAAAGAGATTATCAGGAATTGAATTTTAATAGTCACAATAGACGCAGTATTGAAATTTTTGCAAAGTTATGCTTAGAAAACGTAGACGATAACGATTCAAATTTTTGAGATCTAGTTATCCTGATCCATAGACGTAGCTTCCGTGTCCCCTGCAGGATCAGCAATGGAGGAGTGAAGCTGGTTGAACAAACTATCTTTGATGACTTGAGTCATGAGGCCGTGCATTACTTCAATAGTCGTCTTGCAAGAATCTTTCGTAGCCTTAGACAATTTATCTTCCCCCTTCTTCTCATGAGGATCAACTCCGATTATTCCGAAAGATGACCTGCCCAGTGAGCTTTCTGCTTGCTCAAGCTTCTCTGATAAGTCGAATATCTGGCCGGTAGTGTAGCTTCGATTCTACATGAAACACATTCTTTACAGATGGAGTACAGCAATTGTTATGACTTGATGACAGGAAGCCTTACGGTTAAAAGGTTAGTTGAACTCAAGGTATTGACCCAGTACTTGTTCCACAGAGAATCTAATAGTCTTCTATCCATGGCAGACTTGAAGTAGCTAACGTCTAGGGAGTAGTAGCTCTTGCAATGTACGCCGAAATCTTCAATCTTATTCAACGGAATCGTCTGGTATTCCGAAGGTTCTTCATTCGGTGGCTTGTAACCCTGCATGATAGGTGGAAACAAAATAAAACCGGCATTAACTTGGATGTACATACATGTATAGTCTTGTCGGTCGAACTAGCGGATACCTTGGGGTACGTCCTGAAAGCACCTAGACAGACTTTCCCCGCGGAGATCGTTCTCACAGGATCGATGACAATGGCGAGCCAAGGTTCTTGGTAACTCTGATTCAACATTTGGGTCGAAACATCAATGCCTGAGAGCCAACAGCCGTACCCTGGGTGACTGTGATACCATCCAATAGCGTTTTCAAGCCGGCCGACCTAGAAACGACGCAACCTTTCATTGACCACGTGAGGTTTGCAAGTTTGAAGATCATGCTCTTGCTCTCTACCTTTTTTGCGTCTTCAATATATGTAGTCATGTACTCGTACGCTTGTGTTTGTGCGTTTACTCTGGTTTCCGTTCCTTCAACAGGCAAGGCAAATGCGTCCATAACTATCATTACGTTACCATCAACCTGAACAAGTAGACAATAGCATTAACTGTATTACAAATCTATGTCTGGCAACTTTGCATGCCCGTATTTCACAACTAATTTTACCTTTCCTAACATCAGACCCATAATTTCCAGTGAACCACCTGATCTGGCATGCATCACCATTTTGAGGAGGGCCAGAGCGGAAATCTTCACTTCTCTGAAGAAGTGCGGACTGAAAACATATATGCATGAATCAAACTTCCATGTTCCTTTGCTGGGAAACTCGTTTCGACGTGAATTCATTCTGCTTACTCTTTGTCCCAAGGCTTCGTAGTTAAGATAGCTTGCTGTTGTTTACGGTCATAGCGATAAATTTCATCTGCTGCTGGTACCCCTTCAATGTTATTGGCCATTTCCCAATTCCTTTGAGCGATGTTGGCCTGGTCACCGCCAGCAGCTCCATTATTCCTTGAACCTCCACTTGCCATTATCTATGAGAGGACAACGTACGTTTCATGAAATTTAAAAGCTTCTTGCTTTGACAATACTTTACATACTTTGCGGACTTACTTCAAAGTTTAGATTCCGGCTAGTCTCAGATCGGATCAATAGTCCGACCGATAATTCTTGAAACTATGGGCGAAACTTGGATGTCTTCGCCGTATTATGAATGTTATTGTGATGTATATACACTTTACTCCCACTCAAAATGCGATTGTTTACACAAAACCAAGTTTAACTGCGTAAAGGTACTGACTGAATTACCGACGCAACAATTGAATAAGATAATAGAATGATTTTCAAAAACAACCAGAATGCCGGCGGTACAAGGATATCTGGCGGGCACAAATAAATATATATACACGGAAAATTCGATGGACGATCACTCGATGGGCTCCTTCAGCACAAATTCGGCTCCGCACGCGGGAAACGAACCAAAACATTGACATGTGCTAGACCAGAACAATTTGATTTCCATCCCTTCAGTTAAAAAATATCAAATATAGCATCAAAGTAATTTTGCGAAACTTCATTTTGTATACCATTCTCTCAACCCGAATAATTTCCCTCGAAATTAAATAATAAATTCGCAATGGCAGTCTCGCCATTACCTTGGCAGGCTGAATGAGGCCTTCGGCATTCGAAAAATTTAGAAGAAAGGCTCATCCCAACTGTGGATTGTACAGTGGTTCAGTCAGAATAGAATATGAATGTTTCGGATTCACAGTTCTCCATTACCAGAATTAAAAAGTGAGATTCGCTTTTGCTCAATATATTCACGGGTCAGTTAGCTTCATATTCTTGGACAATACGCGTGCATACGTGCATGTACCAGTATTTGTGCAGATTCGCAACTGCGGTTCTGCTGCTAATCTAATACTCTCAAGTCACAAGGCCATTCGCAAGCTCGGATTTCGTGAATTTGCTTACGTGACGAGCTGAGTTGTCAAGTGTTTGACATGTGGTGCTGTAAACTTGTGACCTATCCTAAACCAGGACTTTCTTTTCTTTATAGGTGTTTATTTCTTTGTTGAATCAAAGTCAAAACAATACTTCCTTTGATCAACATGTGCATTCTGTTCGTATATCGAAGTAACCCTTCATCAAATTCAAAGTACAAGTTGATACTTGCTTCGAATAGGGATGAGTACTACAGCCGTCCAGCTAAGCCGGCTGATTTCTGGTCTGAGAATCCAAAATTGTTGGGGGGTAAGATTTTACTGATTTCAAAGCTTTATCGAGCTACTTTAATCTTTGAACTTGATATTTTTTCGAATTCCTTCAGGTCGTGACATGGAGCCTGGAAGAGAAGGCGGTACCTGGCTAGCAATGAATGCTGTTTCTGGAAGAATCGGTGTCTTGCTGAATATAACAACCCCGACAGTCACCCCGGACAAGAAAGGTCGTGGAAGGTAGGTACAGGACGAGCTTAATATTTCTTCATCAATCATACCATATAGACCACGAATAACGTCAATTATTTATTGATCAACAGAATTGTTCCAGACTTTATAAATAATGACCAAGGTGCTTTAGACTATTGCAACGGCCTGAAGAATGCTGCAGATGAATATAATGGCTTTAACTTTGTCGGTATTGAAGCTTCGTAAGTTTCTTCTGATTTACTCAAGCATAGATCATTTACAGATGCCACCGTGAATAGATCATAATTTTTTTTTCTGATTATAGAATACCTTGTCCAAAAATCACGCACTTGTGTTCCGCAGATGGAAACATAATGCAGTTTGAACATGATGAGGAATACTTTGGTTTTGGCAATGCACCGTACCATACTCCATACAAGAAAGTTGCACAAACCGTTGAACGTTTTCGTGAAGTTATTCAACATAACGGAGATAACGACAATGCTAGTTTGGAGAACCGTTTGGTACAGATGCTGCGATCAAATCAACGGTACGTATCAAATTACTAATATGTCAAACAGTCACGAAAAGACTTATGGATAGAACGGTTGCATTTGTAGACATTGGCCTGACAGCCAGATCAAACTACAAACATGCGGATGGTCAGAAAACATACAAGAAAACTTGAGCAGTGCTTTTGTATCTCTACCGGAATCCCGCTACGGAACGAGGTACATTCATAACGGATTTATAATCGCTACTATTTTTTTTAAGTTTTATTGTCTTCATTCATTTTATCTTGCAGAACCAATACAATCATAACAGTAGACCAAGAAAATCAGTGTAGATTCAATGAATGGACAATGAAAGAGCCTATTCAGGATGCCAGTACCTGCGAATGGGTGCATTCAAGCTATCAGTACAAAATAAAATAACGTCACAATGATGCAAAGAAAAACGACGATTAACAGACAGAACAAGACTAATGACTGGCAAGCACCTATCTTTTTTTACGAATTTAAAAAAAAATGTACGACAATTAGCGCAGCTCTTTGTCCCAATATTTTGCCTTAAAGCTATAATGAGATATCTGCCACCTGGGTGTCGGATTCTGCATTGAACACACTGTCGGCATGCTGCTCGCCTTCGTTCACTTGAACGCTTGGTGAAAATCTTTTTGCCTGGATTTCAAGCATCTTCTCGCGCAATTTACCCAATATTGCATAATTTGGTGAATTAGCCGACGCCTTTGTTTGTAAACTGGTTACTTCCTGCTCTTCTTGCTTCTTATCTTTAACGCTCTTGACAGAACCTGCTCCATACAGTCGTAGGAAGGAACCGAAATTTTTCACGTGCGGGTGAATTTTCTAAAAATAAGCGAAAATACAGCACTTATGCCTCACGACCATTGCATAAATTCTATTCATCATATGTATTCGCATTTCATACTTACACAAAGTAAAGCCTGCGAAGCTAGCTGCTTTCCATCGCGCTTGTTGCTTGCGGTGACTTCCACAGAATACTCTCCAGTTTGCATTCTGAATCTATTCGCTTGATTGCCGGTTGAAACCACCTCAAACTTTATATCATTCGCATCTCGCTTGCCGAAATTTCTGCAATGCCGCAGAGACAAAGGTATAATGACAGTCAAGACACATGAAACGGTCCAATACAATCGCTGCTTACCTTTGTATGCATGCCAGCAAAAGGGAATATGGAGATTTTTCGCTAACACTAGCACACATTTTCGGTATGCGTGGATCGTCCAGTTCCACTTGATCGAAAAACTACAGTGTACAAGAGCGAAGTTTAGTATCAAGTCAATCGGAAGCTACACAACAACGCAATTGATGCCCGTATCATCCACTCACCCCTAAATGATACATATCGTTGCTAGATTTGTTGTTTGTTTTCAAAACGTCCTTCATTTCTGGTATCAGAATTTCTAGTGTCGCACTTGCAGCAGCAGCTTTAGCGAGTTTCTTGCTTGTTCCTGTTCCAGTACCATACTGCATATTGTCAATCATAACAGTCGCAGCATAAGGTGCAGCAGAATTACGACTTTCACCGAATTTGTAAGAAGGTTGTAATCGGAGCGCATGTTGAACATATTCATGCAAGATGCATACTGAACTTTTCCCATGAAAGTTCAGAGTGTAGAATTGCTGATCTTTTGGTGCTTTCCCGTTTTGATTCTCACGATCTAAAAGAAAAATCTTCCAATCAACTCTTGCAAACTATTTTTTGCCATAGAAATTTTTTAGAGACTCACGAGGACCAACAATAGGAAACTTGATGACACTAGGCATTCCTTCGGGCACAACCGGGTACTGCGTATGCTGTCGTCTTTCCTCTTTCAAATGTTTTCTCCTATCGCTCCAGGTTCTAAAAATCGAAGATAAATTACGTGTTTCGTGTTTGTTGGTTCAAATATTGGTAGCCAAATTCTGACTTCGTAGGCTATACTTACTTAAACCTTTTTGTTTTGACCTGTGTGAACTTGAACAGTCCTTCGCAATACTGCCTTAGCTCTTCTGGCTTGATAGAACTCTGACTTACAGATGCAGATGACTCCAATTGTGCTTCTGGAATCAGCTTTTTCATGTTCTCTGAATCTGTAGGTCCAGCAACAGGACAATCTAATTTCAACCCCAACCGCTGCTGGATGGAAGTAGTAGGTGTTTTTGCAAATCCAAGACCTACACCATTGGTCTTGCCGTCGATTTTAGAATCCGGAGCCACACCTGAATTCTTTTCTGGGTCTTGATCTATTTCTACACTAGTTTTGTTCTCTAAAACAATTTCCGCGTCACAGTCTTCGTCACTATCACTAAGCTCTCCGGGCTCCAGATCATCTTTGGCTTCCTCCACTTTGCTTTCACAAATGCCGGCATCGACGAGCAGCTCAGTAACAGTTTCTTCAGAAATGGATATGGTTGTTAATTCACTTTGTTCCACATTAGACAGCACATTTGAATCACTACAATCCATCAAAACCGTGTCTTGGTGCTCAACCGATGCACTGTGAGCATTTCCATTAACAGGAATATCTACGTCAGGTAAGCTCAAAGACGTCAATTTATCATGCTTTGCGACGGCTGTAAGAGGCTCTTCAGTTTCCTTTTCGATGGCTTTTCGATAAGCCAAACAAGGCACAGCATTCAAAGGTATAGCATGTTTCTGGTGGAAGATTCAACACAAATCGTGAATGGAGAAACTCGGATGTACAATTCAATGCCTTCAAATCATTAGCACTTACTCGAGCTGAACCAGGTCCTAACCGGTAAGGTTTCGACATTGTGCAAACACGAGTTTTTCGATGAAGGAAAACAGGCATCCCGCTGGAATGGCGGATTTGTATCCACCCAACTGGAAGATCATCTTGACTGATTTTCACTTTCTCTGGAAAACAGAAAAAAAATTGCCAATGAGCAACATGTCTCGTTGAAAATTCCAATAAATCCACACGTTTAAGCAGCTACCTTCTAATATTGTTACTACTCTTTCCGTAAATTTGCGTAAATCTTCAGTCCCATTTGTTCCACCGTCTGATGACATACCAGGTTCAGTCTCATTGTCCGCATTAGGCTTGACATCCATGAGTGTTTGAAGCTTTTGTTTATCGAATGGCATCAGTTTTCTGATTTTAGTAGGCTTCTTGAAGTCATCCGGAAGAGCTGAATGCCCAAATAAATATTTATGAAAACCCAAATTTTCCTTGTTGCTTAACTTCAAGGTTGTTTAGCTGAAAACGCCTACACACCTTCTTCCAGCAGGACATCCAAATCATCTTCTGAAGATAACCAGCCCTCACTATCGGAATCGATATCCTGAGCTCCAGTGCAGTCTTGTTCTCCAGAATTGGTCTCCATTTTCATATTGCTTGAAATAATAGGACAATAAAACGATCCAAATTAAAAAAGACTCTAAAATCCGTAGAATTAATAATGGGTAAACATACCCTAAATGTATAGAGATTCCTCAAACAAAACGCTTTCGTTTTGGAGTCAAGGCAATTAACTGGCGTTCAGGGCCCCCCTTTGACTTTACTGTTCGAAACTAAGTCCAAGCCCTTCTTCTGAGCCCCAGATTTAAGTGTTCTGATGACCACTTGGATTCCATTGACGCCCTTCCCGGATCACTTCAGAAACCTTCAGACAATGAATGAAACACATGGATCATGGAACCGTGGGTATTTGAACTTCTAACTTGAACCGCTAAGGAAATCGAAGGTTGGTATTAACAGTTTGTCCCGTGAAGTCCATATACTCACATATGATTATTTTATATGCAACTCATGTTTACATTTCACGTTCTCCTACTATGCATAACAATTTGAATGCACCTTTCGCGCTTTTATGCAAGGGTGACTACTAATCAGAAATTGCCTGCTTGACGGTTTGTTGTTGTTGTCATTTTCGGAATAATTCGTCGTAAAATTTTGCATTTGTTGTGATTTGTGAAGTGAACAAGAGTGGAACCTTTTCTGGATGCTGGTAACAGTTGCCTGAAATTTGCTTGTATCCACGGGTTTTCATCGAAGGAGTTAATTGGAGCATATAATAATTGTATCGGGACTATATTTTTAAATCTAACAAAGGATGATTTAAAAATTAAGAGGTTAGTGCGACAATGTGGGTGGAATCTCTGGCAGAATTAGTCATTCCTTTGTGAATCAGCTCTTATGATAATCGTATTAATACTCACTAACTGAAACTTTATTGTTGTGTTTTGCAGAAAAGACAACACTCGACTTTGAAGCCATTCCTGGATTAAGTCCCTACTGGTTTCAACTTTGACCAAAACCCATTCAAGATGTTCGGACCGCAGCCAATATAATAAAGAAGAAATGCCGAAAGCAGAATATAGTCTCAGATGTCATTGGATCGAAACACATGTTGAAATGCAGCCACCAAAAAAATACTGACAAAAGTCTCAGATTTCTTCCTAAACGACATCATGGCTGCGATGCACCGTGCCCTACTGAGCTGGTTCCTAAGCTTGGTGTTTCTAATCTTGCTAGTACTACGGTTAAGTGACAGGACTAGTTGGAACTGGTTCGTGGTGTTCACACCAATGTGGATCTTTGACGGAGCGGCCATGACGTACGCGGGATTCTACATATTTAGCCGCTGCAGAGCTGAGCCGATTCCCGTGTGTCCATCTTTAGATTTAAGGAAAATCTATTTCGTCGTACCTGTCGTTTTCAAACTAAGTCTACAAATCTTGATTTGCCTCAAGTTGGAGTCATGGAGCATTCCGCTGTACTACGTGTTCATACCATTGTGGTGTATTCTACTGTTAGTTATTTTGTCCATGATGCATCATCT
Organism: Sphaeridia pumilis; assembly: GCA_034698345.1. Taxonomy (NCBI): domain Eukaryota; kingdom Metazoa; phylum Arthropoda; class Collembola; order Symphypleona; family Sminthurididae; genus Sphaeridia; species Sphaeridia pumilis. The sequence continues at coordinate 800 of JAQGBJ010000318.1, read as the reverse complement.
GATCCAGATAGCAGCAGACCGGCAGATCACGTTTTCGGCGATTCGAAGCATGTAAGTTGGCCCGAATCAGGATTTCATGTATTTCATCTTATTTCATCAACATTAATATGTATCCTTTGCTTTTGAAGGTTTGCCGCACGGACCAGTGGCAACGACAACATTCGCCGAGATTGATCTGACTCTGGATGCTGGATGGAAAGAGCCCCTATTTTATTCCAAGCAGGCTTACTTCATCTGACTAATTTTGGACGACGTTCATGTACCTGTTTGGAAGTTCAGTATAAATGCAATCATGTACTTTTTCATCTATGACTCCAAGCTAGTTTGGAATGCAATGTTGCGAAAGAATGCCTCGGCCGCTGGGCCGCTTTGATTTGTCTACTGATTTTGGCAATTGTTGCTGATTAAAACTCAAAACCAGTTGCCGCTAGCACATTTCACGTTCACCGTTGTCTTTCCGAAGTAGTGCTAGCTAGGATTTTGCAAATGCAGCTCACAGTCACACATAGCTCATTAGTTCAAATTGACGCAATATTTCCATAAAATTCCAGCTATGTAGGTTCATAATTCATGAAATTAATGGTAGCGGTGGTTATTGTACACTGTATATACACTATCAGCATACTTCACCAGTAAATCACAGTAAATCGCGACGGCTTTATAAGCATTGCTGGGCCAGTGTCTATTGAGCAATGCTTTTGAAGGCAGGCTTTCCCAATATCGTGCCAGCAGGCAGGTTTTTGACTCTTGCTTGCGGTAGGTGCGCCTGCACCGTAATAACGGGATCGAGTTCAACAAAT
>JAQGBJ010000317.1:0-46519 GCA_034698345.1 Sphaeridia pumilis | reverse complement strand
TGTTGTTGTTGTTGCCAACAACAACTTTTCAAAAATACCTTTTCCCGCCAACAGATTTCGGTCCAGCGGAAACGTCTTTGTCATGCCTAGACAAATTACGCCCTACACTTGTAATCTCGCCCTGTATTATACATACTTTTGCAAATCTTCAAAGTCACCCAACCTTTTAACCCACGTTTCCTTGATTTCTTCAACTGGCTCTCCCACGGCATTCCATATACGTCCATGTGGCCAAGACAAGACAACCGCTCCCGGCTTTGCGTCCGACATGTACGTGCCTGGGTGTTGGTTCTCAAAGATTCATTGCAGATCCTCGTGTATATAAAACACATACAGTATAAAGCTTTCTCCAAAACCTTGAACCAATCTGGCACGCCTTCATACACACATTTATATACCACCACCACACGCAACCCTTTGGCATGGTATCTCAGCAGCTCCGCAACTTGCTAGACTTGGCTCCGAAGTCTCCAACCTACAAGATCACCACGCTGCTTTCACCCCGAGCCAAATTCCGTCTACTACTACGGAAACAACCTTGTCGCTTCTTCCCATTGCTCTGATGAACATTGATTTGATTTATGTTTCTCATGGCTCCACAAGGAACGTCGTTCGCTGAGCAGCCACTGAACTTATTCGAGCTCCCCCCCCCGCAACTTATATACTATAGAGCATAACAAAAGGTCTCGAATATTTACTAGGTTATGGAACAACATTTCATCTTATTTTACTCAAAGCCAGGATAGCAAGGACCGTCGTGGAAACTGTGGGAGCTCCAGAAGAAGATCCGCACTTGGTCTTCCCCCGCAACAGCACCACAGACAGCCTTCTTGAGGTGAACAAACATAAATGCGGCTTATGTGCTCTTAGGTACTTTGCCAAATTCAATTTGCTCTCTGTGTACCTTGTATCAAAACTTAATGGCAGTATCAATTTCGCTCGGAAATGGGATAGAACATAACAAGACACACACGTGTGTGTGTGTGTGCGTGCTCTACATTGTGAAACACTTGGATTAAACGGCCTCTTGAGTGTAAACATGTGTGTGAGAAAAAGTAATTTTCACCCTACCATCGCTACACACATTATTTCAAGGCTTAACAACCAAATTTTGACGTTAAGTGGCGCGCGAGTTTCAATTCTCACAGTTTTCAGTTTGGGAGGGGGAGGGGGGAAATTGTCGATTCGCAAAGTCCATGGGAAGTAGTCGTAGTCTTCGATACATGGCTTTTATGAATTCGCTCTGTGAGACTTCGAGCACAATAGTTGCTTTGATTATGTAGGAGGGCAAATCAACTAAAATCGTAGGTAAACAATGAAATTTCATTTATTCCCATGGCCAAATGCCATTGGAACGTGTTCATTAATTAAGGTTGCAGGCTTCTCTCGCAGGAACTCAGGAAACACCCAATTCACCTCTGACTGAAGCCTGATGCGCTCCTGGAAGACATGTATAATTTATATAAATCTGTTGAATCACAAGCAATTATTATTCCTCGTCTCCCACCCTAACTTGCATCCTCCTCCAATCCAAAACAAACAGAAACACGCGCGCTTTCTCAATCAGACAAATTGCTCCGCAATACTATAATAATTATATATACATAAAACATACAGGAAGAACGAGATTGCCAAAACTTTGTCGGACCGTTTCTGTATATATATTGTTTGAACGCTGGAAATTATTGGTAAATTGGCTCATGAAATTGGCAAATGAACCTGTTTTTCGTGCGCCCCCTGCTGGGCGTTAGTTGAACTAATTTTACTAATTCTTCCTCCCTTTCTCTCTTGTAGAAGCAGACAGTTTAAGCTCACTTACTTTTATTAAATATACTTGAATTCAAAAATATATAAATGTACCTGCAATAATGCAGAATTATCAGAGGGGAAGTAAAAAGGCCATGATGAAATCCCGAAAATCCTGATAAATATCCATCACATTCATCATTCAATTATCCCCTCCCTTGCTCCCATATGTCCGTATCTACAAAAGGCCATTTCACATACGTATATATATCTGACAGGTGAAATATTCAGCCTTTGACTTGCTTGTAAACGTTTTGATCTCGCCGATTTATCAAATGCTCACTCTGCGTTCACTATCTTGTGTGTGTAAATCCAGCTCTTGTATAGCCCCAGAAAAATTATCGTTTGTTTGTAAAACTTTCACCGCTTTCTTCTTCAAATAACTTTCTTTTAAATACACTTTGAGTAAATGTACAAGTAAATAGCCAGCCACTTGCCCTGTATCCACTGAAGTCTTTATTCAAGACCTCCAGCGTTAGCCGCCGAGCCACTTTCACTCCCTAAAATTACCTCTTCTTCTCATTCCCTTACTTTTTATCACCACGGGGAGTAATCAAGTTTGGGGAAATTTGCCCAAAAAGCTCAGATTTCTTGCGGGTTTTTCCTTCCTGTGAGTTTCGTATATTTATAATATTCCTACTTACGGTTACATCTCAATTAGCACCACCACCAGATGAGAATTTTACGCAACAACGGGGATTATAGTCGCAATGACGCAATTTGGCTTACCTTGAAACAATCTTCATTTTCATCATCTTGTTCTTATTTAACTTGTTCCTCCTGTAATTCCAACCTGAACCTGAACCACAGAAGAAGGCCTCCAAATAGCCCATCTGCAAGGTACTTATTTCCCGCTCGTCCCCACTAATTCTGTAATTCCGTTCAGACCTCGAGCATTTCCTATTATGGTCTGGTCAGCTATAGTTTCCAAGCTACAAGCTGTTTGTATATATGTATCTTCCAGCAGAGCTTTTAGATATAAACTACTTTTTCTTATCTCCCTCAGGCAATTTATGTTGTCTCTCCTCGGTTTCTTGTATTTCTTCTACTACCGGAGCAATTTACAATTTACTTTACTCACTGACTTGTTCTCTTAGAGCTGGTGGGTGGACAAAACTGTTGAGATTGTTGCAAGAATTTACTCTGCTGAAATTAACTAATTCCCCCCCCCCACCCCCACACAACCATCAACCGAAATTCATCATCATACCTTCCGCTTATTCTCATCATGTAATGACAAATCCCAGCGTCTCGCTTCTCATATTATCTCGTCAAGATTCTTGCAAACTTTCTCCTATCTCTTCCTGGCGAGAAGCAAAAGCAAAAGCTTCAGAACGACCAGGATTTTTCTGGTTGCCAAAAATTTCAGAAACTTGCTCTCAGCTTCTTAGGTCAAATTAAACATTTAACATTTTGCAACTTTTTTCGGATTCAACTCCACTTCCGGTCGGGGCAGTGCTCACAAAACCAAGTTGTTCTTTTACAGTTTCTTGTTGTCCAGTCTCCAGCAAGCTCCAGCTGTCCAAGAAAATAAAGCGTTGTTCAGCCTTCTCACAAAGGATAAATAAATGGCCGCTTTGTCCATTTTATCCTCCTGTCTCTTTTAAACTACTCTCCTAAATTTCTCACTAATCTTACAGCAAGCTAGTGGGTTAGGCTAACCTACTGTTTTTTTTTTGCAAACTACACACATTTTTATTACTACATACCTACTAAAGCCGTCCAGTAGTCCAGTCCAAAAAACACAGTACAGTATACGTTCATCTCATCCTTTTTTTAAAACTCCCGCCGCCAACTCACCTATTTCTCCCCCCCCCCTTCTGCCCTCAGTTAAATTCGAATCACGCCCCTGACCACTTTCTCTCTACACTGTCTGTCAAGCTCACGTTGTTAATCTTCATCCTTTGTCTCCATGTCCTCCTCTGTGGACTTTGTACATTGGCCAATATTTTTTCTACCTCTTCCTTCTCCTTACAGCTTTCGCCAACCTCCGTTTAAACCGTCTTTAAAATCCAGTCCATTTTCCAAGCTCCGCAAAGCCTCCAGTACCCCGCTCCAGCCGCCCACAAAACGCTTAGGAAAAAAATAACAGCATTCTATTTGAGCGAGTAACCTGATTCATCTCCACCTCGCTTCTCCTATCATTGATCTAGTTTCCGTTCATTTTTCACCCCGACTTTGATACTCATTGATATGATATACGTTTCCCTTAAATCACATATACTCGCCCCCCCCCCACTTCCGTCTTCCTTTGCTTCCCCCGCCTTATCAACTGTCACCAATTTCCTCCTCCTCCTCCTGCCTTTCATCTTGACTTTTCCCTTCTTTTTCTTCTTGCAAAAAGTCCAAGAATATATCCCATTTGATCTCCTCCACCTCGTTTCGGGTGATTAAATCCACTCACCGATTGACCTTTCCTCCTCCTCCCCCTCCTTGCCCAACTTTCTCCATTTCTCTCATGTCATCATCTCCTCATCTTTCCACGTGGTGTGTCCTCCTCAAAATCCGTCATCTCGTATTTTCTCTCTTTGACTTTTGGCTTAACCTTAATGACTTTTCCCCGAGCTTGTTTACTTTTTGACTTTGCTCAAGGTCATCATGTCATTCTTCTGACCTCTGTCTGGCTTCAAACTTTACTTATATCACCTGCTTTTTTAAAAAAAAACACCTTTTCAAGGAAGAATCTTACGCAACATTCAACTTGTGTTACTTATTGTGTAACCACATAAAGAACCAAACGCGCGTCCTTCTACAGCTTCACAGAACACAAAAGGCAGTTTGTGTATAGTAACAAGAGGGAGGGGGGGAAGAAACCCGCGGACGAGAAAAATGGTCCGAGTCATAAAAATCAGCGGAGCAGAAATGATATCTTTACCAAGTTTATATACATTTGGTTGGAAAGGAGCCATACGAATTCCGTCGCCCCGCTCCAGCCAGCCCTTGTTGAGTTGTTGTCTCCACGCTTTCTTTTATACACAATACAGAAAGCTCGCTATTCACCATTCCACTTTTTTCCACCACAAACATTTTCTCTGCTAAATGTATATATAATATTATTTTCTACGTTTCCAATTTCAAGTAAGCCACGAGGTCCCGACTCTTGACTTTCACATCCCTTTAGCACGTTTCCACAAGCTTCAAGGCTTGCTGTAGCTTCAAGGGCGCTGTGTAAAAACCACTTACTAGCGCCTCACTCCCTCAAGGCTCCTCCCCTTGAATCTCCCGCGCGACCTCAACTGTAAACACTGTTGACTGCAAGGGAAGCGAATAGGAAGGAGATGTAAGTAAGAGTCGTTCGTTCCCTTGGGAGCTGCTATTCTCTTATCGCCTCTTCTTATCTCGACGTCCTTTTACTTTCTAGCTTTTTCTTGCGTTCCCTTGCACTAGAAACCAGCGGTGGAAATAGTGTGGTCGTATATAGTTAGTTTTGCATTAAAGGAGCCTCAAAACCAACCATGTGGATGTAACGTTCCCATGTGTCGGTATACCCTGTAATTCTTGAACGGAATTCAAGACCTTTCCTTCCGTTTCGTTCAAAAAGCAAGCTTCAAGTCAGTTCCACTAGCAAGACGTGTGTCGACCTGCCAAAAGTCCAGTTTGGTCATTTCCTGGTAGAACCAGTGTGAAAATTCAACGAAATGGTTTCGTACAACTAGTAGTCCAGCTCCTGCTCTTGTTCCTTGCAAACCGCCCAATTTCCCTTCTTCCGACGACAGACACACACACACGTCTTTCAAATGTTTTCTCCATCGTTAACCTTTCAGTGATTTTGCCTTGTTCTTCCACTGGCGGCGCTTACACGGAGAGGAGAGACTGACAAGGTTTCTTGTGCTACCGTTTACCGCTTGTCCGTTTCCAATAACTGTTTCCGCTTTTCCAATAGTAACAATCATGTTTTCCCCCCTCCCCCCTCATATCGTTCCAAAGACTCTCTCAGTCCTTTTACACGTGCGAAACGTTCCAGAATGTGTCTTGTATGCAGCGACCGCAGATTCTTCAACAAACATATCCAACGGATGCCGCCAGTCAAATCCCCGCCAGCTGATGGTATCAGAAAGTAGAAGAGTTTCAGTAGTGAAACTAACGCAATTTTAAAACTTTTGGTGGATCTTTTGGCCGAGGGTACGAATAGCAACATAATGCTTCAGGCTTGAGGCGTACAGACCAGGTAAAGGTATGTAGTAAGTATATATGGCTTCCCGCGCTTCGCAAATTTGAATTTGTCACTCTGCTTTCTCCGAAGCCTTGGGCGAAGCTTTATTCCCATTGAAGCTCTGCAAGAGCTTCTTCTACCGCTTTCGCGTAAGTTGAAGCTGTGGCTTCGGGCGGTAATTTGAAATACCTTTGCAACTTCTCGTCCACCAACATGGATCAGGAAGCCACCAACAATTTCGCAATTCTCTAAACCTTTTTCTGTTTTTTTAATACTTTTCTCCTCGTTCCTCTGCTCCCACGTACTGTGAGAAACAAAGGCAACAAACAACACATTTCATTCAGCCGTCCTCCCATTTCCCAAACAACCAAAAATATATTGCACTCCCAGGAAACATTCAAAGCCAAACGTGCAACACATTAACAACGTTTCTTAAACGCCGCCCAGTTGCCCTGGTTCCTCGATCTTATGCGCTTATATATTTCTTTCGCCACAATAAAAGCTTAAAGACCATGAACGCACCGCGGCTATTTTCTTCTCATTTTGCGTCTGTCCGTGAATCCTCTTACGCTTAAACTTGTGTGCGTTTTTCCGAAACCTCTTTACACTTTTATCTTATCCTTGTATCCCTTGAAGCGCTAAGAATATTTTGGCGGGAAATTCAAACTTTCGAACCTCCCCCCACTCTCACTATTCATCCATACGTTTTACATGAGAATCAAAGAGCAGAATTCAAAAGTTTTTTCTCAATTCACTGCTTTCCCCCCAAAAAAATCCGCCAAAATTTCCACACCCTCCTTTCTCTCTATATCCCCTCTTCCTTTCACCAATCGACTTTCTTTTGTAATTTACAAACCGCAACACACCCATTCATATCATATCACCTTTCACCAAAGATTTATAGCTTCTTGCCTCATGCATTTCTTTCTTCTGTTTTCACCGCAACTTTCCCAAAACATCATCATCGCCTTGTATATATTTCACAACATTTACAATACGTATTGCACAAGCCAACCCCCCCCCCCCGCCAAAAAAACCTCTATACAAATTCCATTGCACCCCAAACTTTTGCCGATTGCATATATAATAAAGAATTCTTCCCGCGCCAATTCAAATTCTGATCAGCGCTTACACTCACCCGCACACGTTCCATGTGTCGATTTCAATCTCCTCGGGCCGCATCAAATGCATACACAACTTCTCTCACGCGCGCCCTCTACCGGCGCGCTCTCCTCCTCCTCCGCAGCAGCAGCTTTTTCCACACTCCCAGCACTGCAAAACTTATCCGCTTTACTCACAATCACCATATTTATTTCTGCCCAGCCTCATCCCACGTACCCATCACTGTCATTTCCCACTTGCCCAACATTTTACAAACAGTTGACACTCGGCAAAACAAAAACAAACCTCGACTACTACTTCTACGACAACTCCACTCGTCGGCAGTGGCCCTACAACAACGTCTTCAGCATTTCAATGAATACCCATACGGAATCCTGAAAAGAATCTTCATAAAGGCAGCAGTAGTAGAAGTAGAGGCTCACACAAATTTTACCATTTATCTTTCTTCATCCCAAATCATATTTCCAGCACGACTCCACCAAATCCTCTGAGGATTCCTTCCTCTTCCTCTTCTTCTTTTCCCTTATCTTGCATTTATGATCATGTCTTGGAGTTACAGCACTCGTACGGCTTTTCGCCGCTATGCATAACAGTCTCTCCCGCCCGCTCAGATTTCCATCCCGTATTTCACTCTCGCCACTGTAGTCTACCGTATATTATATAGTTCAAGTCCAAAATGTTCCCTTTAATACATTTGTATCAACCTTTTGTATTATTACATTCGCTGTCATGTACTGCCGCATAACAAGGCGAAATTGTAATCGTCGACATTCATTCCAACGTGTACAAGCTTACAAGTATGAAATACAACATTGTGTCGTCCTTTCTTCCCACTACATATTACATATACACTTGACACATATGTCGGCTTTCCTTTTTGCCAGTAGTAAATTTTCAACGTCATCTTCAACCTCCAGTTCCCATTCTTGTGCAATTTTTGAACATGACAAGGTCTCAGATTCCCTTGTTTCATATGTTTGGATGCTACAAAAAAGAAGGAGCTACACATAACCTTTCCAAATCTCCAAGGATTTGCCAAAATATATATCGCCAACAATTATTTTGTCAAGTGCCTCATATGTACACATGTCACTCGTATACAATTTCGCAACTTTTTACAAAAATATCTGTATTTTCAGCTTCTAGGCTTGTAAAAAACCATAGAATTTAATTGGTCAAGATACAGTAAATCAATCCATACAAACATACAAAAGCTCCTGCTCGTATCATAAGTTCAATCAAAAGTCATAGAGAAAACAGAGCACTGAGCACAGACAACAGAGAGATGGAATTTTCAAAATAGATTCGGCGCTACAGAATACCAAAACGTTCATGATATTATCAGAGCAGGACCAACCTAATCGCGGCGATTCACAGCTGTAAAATAAAAATCAAACATTTATCATAATCATTGTTTCTTTGTCAAATGAGTAAAATAATTATGACTGTAGCTAACTTACGTCTCAAAAGCTTGCGGTTTTCAGCAATCAACTGCTCGAAAGTATACTGGCTGTAAGTGTTGCAGGTGGCGCCAGCTGGAGCTGCGGTCGTCAATCGGCTTCGTCCTCTCGTACCTACAAAAATACACCACCATGTTTAACAAACTGAGCTCCAGTATCACATACAACTGTACCTAACCTAACCTAACCTGCTTCAAGGTACAGTTCCTGGAACAACTCCCAATAGCCCAGTAGTAGGCTTTAGCTACCTGAAGTTCGAAACCTGGCAATTCCTGCCCTATAGGTTCTCGTTTAGTTTCTACTTCTTCTTCTCAACTCGAAACCTGATTTCTTCCCCAATTTCTTCTCTGCTGCTATTCAACTTCCACTTTGCTAAATTAACCCTTCTTCATCAACCACATCCAACTTCCCGCCCAACAGCAACCCGCTAATCGGACCACACCCCGAGATAAAAACCCTAAACAATCCCTCGTTTCGTAAACGACCTCTGCTGTTATCGCTACTTCGCTACCCCCTTCCCCCTCACATTTCAATTACGCATCCATTTCACCCCCTCTCAACTCATTTCAACCCATTTAGATTCGCAATGTATTTCTATCTTACATTCCTCTTTTTTCTCCAAGAAACTCCCTTGGAAACCTTAGAATCATTCCACAGCTCATGCATAGCTATCATCAAAACCCTGACTTCGTAAACCCATCTCGCCACCGCCAACACACAATCTCCATCATTAGCCTTTACAACAGTATTCCTCCAAGTGCCATTTAGGTGTCTACTTTTTGAAATTGTCTCCGCCCTTCTTCTCTAGAAGCAGCTTTACTATAAGAAAAAGAAACTCTAATACAGAAGAAGCTACAATGCTTCAACCGTCCCAAGACACTGGAAAGCAATTGTGAAAATACACTTGTAATGATCAGCTCAACTTCCGTCCCCTTCTCCACTGGGATCCGCCAAAAAGCTTCTTAGCCTTACATGACTCATTTAATACAAATTGCTCCATTAAGACCTCATTCCTTTCCCACCCCATCATTTCAAATCTCTTGTTTCTTCTTCTAAAAACTATTATTTGTTTCTAGGAGACTTTGCAACGTTCCCCTGCTAAACCGCATATAAATATTAATGGCCAACTCACTCCTCGCCGTCGTCGTCGAAGTCGTCCTTGCCGTCGTCGTCCTCCGGCCAGCACTTCCGCCTTGTCCACGTTCCCTGTCGCGCTTGCACTACATGTCCAAACAATGAAACCTCAATTAGGCATACTTCCGCTGTCTCTTGCAATATTCAAGCCAAAATTGTTGTAGAAACAACACACTTCAACAGCCTTCCTCTTCCAACGTCTCCGACACTTACCAGCTTCTCTTCAAGTCCTTGACGGATCAGGTTCACATTTGGATTCGGCTATACACAAGAACCACAACAATTAAATTTTATTTCCAGCACTTCTTCCTTTAGCTTTCACGAAACTTACCGACTGGTTCTGCCGTTGAGGCGCAGCCTCAACGTAGGCCAAGCAGACGACCACGGCGAGGACGCCGCACAACAAAACGGAGGTTCTCATATTATCCCTGAAGTGTCTTCTGGTCCTTGGACAACAATAACTCTGGAAAATTCGCAAATTCACACGTTCCCAAAACACGTACGTCTTCTAACAACTCTCCAAAGACTACTCGAGTCGAGACGTGCCCACCTTGAGCATTTATACCTCAAAAAAACAACAAGTTGGTGGACGGACAACAACTTGTTCTTTTCTTTGATTCCAAGAACATCCATCCTTCCATTCATCCGCAAGACAAACATAAAGACACGCGTATAAGAAGACCACAAAAGCTTCGTCATTCTCCATTCTCCGTATATACAACATAGTCACCTCCTTAAATTGACTTTTAACTTTGACTGATGTACTTGTTTTTGTGTTCAAATATGCCATTTCCCTTTACGACTCTCTTGCGTCGTCTTGCATCTTTATCATCACATCTTACAAGCTCCTTTGAAACGTAAATAACAAAACATCATGGAACCACAGTGAGTTAGCCAAGCGTCGCCGTAAGCCAACAAACGCTTCCCCGCTGCTACCTATCTTTGTCCAATTTCTTACTGGCATAAACAACATAAGAGCGGAGCGCAGCGTCTTCTTCTCAATCTTCTCCTAACGATGGACACAAGCCACGTAGAAGACGTAACTGACCCCCAGGGGAATCTAACAAGAATTGATTCACCAATCTTCATGTAACATCAAGCTTTTACGTTCCCAACAACACGTGTATACATTGACATGACATCTTTTCCACTTTCTGACCCCACAAACAAGCTAAATACTCAGTTTAGATTCAACACGCGCAATTCAAAGCGCCGCGTGTGCGGGTTACAGGTCAGGTACTAACCTACTTTTCGTTTTTCCATGAAAAATTAGAGGTTAATACACAAAATTAAGGGGAACAGCTATCATTTAGATACATGAGTCAACTGATATAATCGTTTCTGAGAAACCATCAATTACAAAACCTTTTAACCTCATAGCCTACCTAGCCTCATAGAACTGTAGAATTACATACTCAGATACGCTGATAAATTGAACGCATCTGAACTTCATTAGTTCTACATCTTTTCTTGTCTTGTCTGAGGTCGTGAAACAGCGTCTAAAACAAAAAGCTCATACTTGAGAAGTTCCATCCAGAATATTTGTAAACCAAGGATCATTGCAATAAAATAAAGAAACTCAACAACTTTCACGGTTAAACAGCTTAAGCTACAGCTGTTAACTAGTTAGTTAACTAGTTAGTAGTTCTTGAGAACTTGAATCCTGTCCACAAGCCCTGCTCCCAAGATCTTCATCGCCGCAACCGTCTTGTCCGTTTGTAATTCAAGTAATTCATCATCGTTCATGACCCGTCCTCGGCTATTAGAAACCTGTTGCAAACAACAAAAATGATCAATGAGCATCACAACTACAACTACCACTTTCCTTAAAAGTATGCAATTTTATCAACTTTTGACAACAACACTTACATTCATCTCCTTGGGCTCCAGTACTCCCTGTTTCCAAACGATCCCGATATGGTCTCCGCCGTATGTATTGTGGAAGAATAGCGCTACGTGGTCGAATGCTTTGTACAAGCTCTGCAGGTAGATTCTGACGGGATCAAAGTCGATGATCGGTACCGCTGCCCCTGTTCCATCCCCGCCGCCACTTTGGCTTTTCCCGCTGTACTTGGTCACCTTGAGTACGGGGTTCTTCATTCCGACCGTCTTTTGATAACCTCGACTCGTGTACTTTGGCATCAGCCATATGATGGCATCGTAAACCTCCCGGGACGACGAATAAATCTTTTCTACTGACTCCTTCAAGTCCTCCGGCTTATCCACTTCACTTTTTACAAGAACACTTCTCAAGTACGTGATACTTTTTTCAGCCAACGCAGCAACCTTTTTCAAAACTATCCCGAGCGTTCCTCTTGTCCAAACTGATCCAGTCTTATCGTATGGAGTTGCTATCACAAGAGCCGGGTATTGAGCTCTTCTCTTGTGGAAATCCCTCTCAATATCTTGTACTTCATCCGATGATAGCCCTTCGTTGAAATTTACAATAACAGCAACGCTACGCCAGTCTGTCCAAGCCATCAGTTCCAAAAAACGTAAAAAGCCAACTTGCACCTCATGCGGCGGTGACAAATATGGCTCGTGGTTGACGAACAAATGGGCTACAAGCAACTCTACTGCTTCTTCCGATAACCCGTAGCTTGGGTCAACTCTTGCTTGAAATCCGACAGGGTAATTTAACATCATGTGAGCTGCTACCCATCGTTTCGCAAGGTGAACTACCCGGGAATAGGAGTTGTGATGAAGGGAAAATGTGTGTAGTGTAGTTGTCAGTTTTGGTAAATGTACGCCCTCTTTCTCCAGAGCTAGGGAATCATCCGTGTCTTTTACTTTCTCCAAACCGTCGGCTTCTTTCACGGTCTTGTACAGTAGGATTTCCTTTCCGCAGAGCAGCCACACTCGGAATACAAAACCGTTCTGAAATAAAAACAAAGCAATTAGTATGTCACATGGGAATGGCATGACGTTTTATTGCAAGCACAAACTCACCAACAAGACGTCCAGATGGAACGAACTAGGGTGGCACACCAGCTTGTACTTTTCGCTCAACAGCTGTCCCATCTTGATCAGAAAAGCACATTTCAGCCTGTTTACAGCTTCAATGTCATCAGGCCACTTGTTGTTGTGCTCTAGTTGAACTTGAACGCTAACAGGAGACACCAATTCTGGTACAAACGGTATGGTCAATCCCGAAGACTTATTATCCTTCTTTTCATCGTTTAAACACCACCTCTTAGGAGCACCTGTTTCATTCTTCATGCAAATCTTATTGAAGTGGTAATTTTGAGCAGGGCTAGGAAACGGATCAGCACCACGGATCACCGGGGATACTCCTTGGATCGTTGTAATAGCCAGAGGTAAATCCAAGGACCTCAGCATCTTGTTCAGTTTTTCCAGCGTTGCACTGACTTCTGCCTCTAGTTCTACAGGTGTGACTTGCTGCACATCCATCACTGACTTCATTTTGCGCTTTTTCGGTACCTTCGCTACTCCAGTTGCTTCTTGTTCATAGGAAACAACCTCATACTGAGGTTCGAGGTATTCCTCCAGTTGAACATCAAGATAATTTCCGGGACGCTTAGCAAGACTGATTCCAGAGTGCAGTTCCAACGCTTGAGCTACCATTTGATAGCAGATACGGCGCTTGTCTCCACGGAACACAATGGATTCACTAATGGATCCGTCTCTAAACCTTCTTAGCTCACTCTTGCCACCCCACAAAGCTTTGAAGGTTGCAACCGCTTGATCACCGGTTGATTCACATTTTTCAACTTGCTTGTGAGCTTCTATAGGGTTTATGGTCCATCCAAAGACTATTTCATTTTTTTCTTGTTGTGTATTAGTCCACGTTTTCGAAGGTTCAAGTTGTACGTCAACAGCCTCTATTCTGTTCCTCAAGCACTTTTGAATGACGTCGACAACGGCACCAGCAACGGCAGGTTTCAAGTCACCAGAACAATCAAGTAGTTTCCACTGAATATCTTTCCTTTCTCTTAGCTTCCTTGGCAGTTTATCCATGTCCAATCTGCAAGACAAAGTTTCTGGTTAGCTTAAAACTCAGTCGTTGTTAATTTATTCAAAGTCTCTGAAAACTTACCTCAGTACGTGGTCGTAACTGTGGAGGAAATGGACTGGTTTCATGAACATGGTCTGGAAATGTTGAAAGTTGATACATGCCAAGCTCTTCAAAGCTTGTTTTGCCTCGCACCGAATTCTTTTGATGGTTACGTTTGATATAGTTGCACAGAAGTTCAGAATTTTGCTGCCATCACACAGTACAACTTCGCTGCAATCACTCCATTCCCGAGCATGCCCCTCCAAACTATCTTTTTCTTTCTTAGAATCCCAATCAACGTGGCTCAGGTAATTGAACACTGTACGTAACATTTGGAACATCGACAGCCCGCTGAACAGCGTTCCAGCTTCACACAGATTATGCAGAATCGTGGTCACCAGGAATCCATTGAAAGCTCCATAACCCTAAAACATCCAAAATCCCATTTTGAATACGCTCAACCGGATGATTTCGATCTAGTTGTTCAAAATCATTACCTCATGCAGGTTTCGTTGTTTTAACCAAACCTTCAGCAGCACAGCAATATCGTGGGCGAGCTTCACATTGGACAGAGTTTCAGGATATGCTTCTTGTAAAGCTTCCTTCTTGATATCTCTAGATATTGTATGATTGTAGATTGGCGTACCTTGGGCGCAAGCTTCCTCTTCGGCAAAACCAAAAAAGAAATCAGTGGATTTCGAAAGACATCCAGCAACATATCACACAGTAACTTCAGCGCTTACCACTGCATTTTGATTCAGGGTAAAAGTGTGAGAATCTCAAATTATTCTTTCCTGGCGACAACCTTCTTTCGTATTCAAATAAATCTTGTGGTGGCACAACATGGATCAAGGCGCTGAGACCTTCCCGAACCGATACTTCCAGAACAGGTAATACATCCAAACCATCAAGGCAGGAGAACTTAAAGTCGGTATACTTCAAAGTCTTCAATTTTGCAGCTACAAGTACCAAATAAGCTGCTCGCTTGATGTGATACTTGTGATTTAGAAGATCGCTTTTGACCAGGCAACTCTACAATAAGAATTATCTTCCAATCACAACGTATTCTCAAGTCTGCTACTGCAAGTTGAAGCTGTTTACCTTCGGCATTTCCACCAAAACATCGACCTTCGACAGATTATTTACAGCAGTACGCAAGTAATAAGAACCAATCAACTTCACTTTTGTGGGAACAGCCCAGCTGAAGTTCTTTAGGGCTTCCTCATTTCTTTTGACTACAGGTGGCAAGGGCAGAGACTCTGGATTTAAACTCTGCATCAGCTTGGATTTCTGAAATGCAAGATATGATCAAAGACGCTTATTTACAGTCAACAGTTGTGAATAAGCGAAATATAAAATCTCACTCAGTGATCTCATTCGCAATTACCTGCTTAGCAGAATCTTCTTTCGTTAGTTTCTGCTTCAGATCTGATACCCAGACTTGAACCTCATCGTAGGCTACAGGAAACACCTTTGTTTCGGCAAGCAGTTCTCCAACCTGCAAGGTGCACAAATTTTGTCACAGAATTTTGCTTATTCGAAGTACAGTGTACTTCTCGTTCAACTTACCATGGTCTGAAAAACGGCTTCATTTTGCTTCTCTACTTCTGGATCCATTTCGATTAACTTAGATTGGCAATTTTTTTGTAAAGTTACACAAACTTGAGCAAACAATCGCCTCAAACACTTTGTAACTGCCAATCAAACAACATTATTTGTCATTTCAAAGACAAATTCTTTCAATAAAACCAATTCTATAGTGTTGACTTTACACCGGGTGAGAAATCGACTTTCCACTTCCACGTGCTTGCAATCTTCAACACGCAGTGTGCCACCGTGATGTAAACAAAAGCCATAGAGTTGAGAGAGCGGGAATCTTGATCCAATTTGAAATGTCGTGTTTGGTCCGAAAGATTTCTTCGTAGTTTTGAAAAACATTCTCCTATGTTGACCGAATATATTTATTACGGTCTATAGCTATTTTTTAATTGTGCTTGATGTATATCATATATACTGAAGCTGTATACACTACTACTCCCAGTTGTGACTGTTTCAGTGTTCTACAAACCGTACTCAGTCGATTCGTTCAACTTTTTCGAATGAATGCCAGTGAGAACATTTCAAATTAACAATGTTTGGAAAACCGGGTAAAAGTAAAATAACTTTCGGGAAGTTATCTCTGGCACCAAAAAAGCCTGAGGATGAGACCGAGAAACAAACGCCAGAAGATACTGCAGCTGCCAGAGATGGCTTCGGGTCCTTCGGTACAATGAAGCCGGCTGATATCAAGCAATCTGAAGAGGACATGTCGAAGATCATGGGCTTTTCAGGCTTCAATAGCTCCAAAAAGCGAAATGAGACCAAAGCAGCGAAAATGTTTGATGTCAAAGACATGGTCGAGTCTATCAGAAAAGCTAGAGCCGAAGCGAAGAAACACGAAGAAGAAAATGACGACGCTGAGAGGGATGACGACGACGATCAACCAGAAGTTGAAACTACGGCTGAAGCTGAAACGAGTGCACGAAAAACTGAGGCTCCGAAAGTAGACGAGGTAGAAGACGAAGAATTCATTGGACCAGTACCTGCTGCGTCGGAAGCCACTGTCGAAAAGACTGTGAAAAAGAGTTCGAAACCTAAAGATGACGACACTTCTGACTCTGAGTGAGCTAAGAGCTAAAAGTTCAAGTTGAATTCTTTTGTCCATTATTTCATTAAGATTTTTTAAATTTGTCCAACAGTGACGACATCAGTGAGGATGAGTCTGACGAAGAACAAGAAAGGCTTGGATATGCATTTCCAGTAACCGAACAAATTGAACTCACACATGGTGACAAGCCCATTTCAGCACTGGCTTTGGACGCGACTGCAACAAGATTTGCTACGGGGTCGTACGACTACGAAGTAAAATTGTGGGATTTTACTGGACTGAGAAATCGGCATGCATTCCGTGCTCTTCGGCCTTGTGAAAGGTAGACGGATCTTTTTGGTTTATAACGAAGAATCGGGTCCATGGGAAGTTAAACATCATTACGTTTTCGTTTTCAGTCATTTGATCAGAAACCTCAGCTATTCATCAACAGGAGACTCGCTACTGGTCATATCAGGCAATGCTCAAGCAAAAGTACTGGATCGAGATGGGTCTGAAATATTGGAATGTATCAAAGGAGACCAGTACATTGTTGACATGTCCCGCACAAAAGGTCATGTTGCAGGTTTGAATGGTGGTGAGTTCAACCCGAAGCAAAAAACTCAGTTCATGACTTGTTCAGATGATGGGTAAGAGATACAATGTTGGAAGACCGATTCCCATGTCGGAGAAAGTCATACGAATAACTCATGTAATTCTGTTGACAGGACTTGTCGAATCTGGGACGTCAATAATCCAAGGCAGCATGCCCATTGCGTGAAACTTCGAGCTTCCAGCGGTTTGAAGAACCCAGCAACAACATGTTGCTTTTCGCGAGAAGGTTATACTTTCATGGGAGCAGGGCTGGATGGCAGCATATTCATGTGGGATAGCCGGAAGGTTGCTGGAATCCCTATCGCCAGTGTGAAAGGTGCCCATGCTAAGAATAGCCCGACATACTGTCTGAAGTTTTCCAATTCCGGCTCGTATGTCGCGTCTCGGGGCGAAGACTCAGTTGTAAACATATACGACACTAGAAATTGGAAGCAGACTTTATATACTTCGAAGGAACATCCAGCTAAGTATCCACAGTGAGTGCATGTAAAGCTTCTTCATAGCATCTTCGTATTCTATCAAGTTAATCCATATCTTTCTGCTATTTCCAGAACTGACATGTCCTTCAGTCCCGATGACCGCTACCTCCTCATCCCGTCCCTACCCAAGGGCATGACTGGTAGAGAAAAGGACGAAAAAATTCCAAGCACAAAGCTATGTTTCCTAAACATGAAAACATTCACTTACGACAGAGAAATAAGTTTCCCCAATGAAATCATAATTCGTACAGCATGGCATCACAGAATCAATCAGATCTTCGCCACTTTTGCTTCCGGCAAGTACCAAATCCTTTACGACATGGAGCATTCAAAGAACGGAGCTTGCGTTTCCCACGGAAAAGGACCCAAGAAGCAACGGGCTCGCGAAGTTATTGCTGATCTCACCGGCAAAGTTATCATTACTCCCAATGCTTTGCCAATGTTCAAAAACGACAAGCCGCGTAGCTCAAAGCGAGCGGAAATCAAAGACAGGTACACCCTTCGTATATTTCAATCATTTTCGTCTCATAATCCAAACCTTATAAACCTCCAATTCCTTCTCCTTCCAGGATGGACCCTGTCAAGTCGCGAAGGCCTGACCTTCCCATCACAGCCGGTTCAGGTGGTCGTGTCGCTGCTGGTGGGTCAACTTTAAGTTCGTTTGTCATCCGGAATCTTGGTCTCAGCAAGAGTGTTAAGGATGACATGGACCCTCGTGAAGCCATTTTGCGCTATGCCAAGGACGCTGCTGAAAATCCTATCTGGGTCACACCCGCCTACAAGAAGTGAGTTCACTGATAACAGTTACGACTTTCTAAAAAATCTTGTTCAAGTATTCTAACTCAGCTTCCATATCATTTTCCAGTACGCAACCCAAACCCATCTTTGACACAAGTCAGTCAGGACCAGCTGACGAGGCCCCAGATTCCAAGAAACCTAAACTAGGAGGATAAACTAAACTAAGTCTCAACTTATAATAACTCTATGTCGTATTCAATATTTTTAATTTTGTTGATGGATAAATTAATGCAAGACTGTCATTTTGTCCAATCGTTTATCCCCACAGAACATGAATCCCCAGACCTCCTTGCCTCCATCCAACCTCCAGATATCCTCGTTTCCCCGCCAACGTCTGACTTTCAATTGAAAAGGGGAGGTGTCGTATTGCATTACATTGCAGCAGAGCAAAACACAGTTCCTTATCGCGTTATGTTGTGTTACAAAAGGGTGAGAATTATAAGAAGACGGACGAAGATGATGAACAAGTTTTGATATAAATTGGCAAGGCTGTGTATTACGCTCACCTGTGCAGCGGTGCAATCACACTCATACTGACTGGAAAGACTTAAAAAACAATAGTCAATACACACGGTCAGTCTGTGGTCATATGTGAGCATGTATAGGTAAATAGCCTCGAGAAACCAAGACTTGATCATACCGTGAACAAGATTTCATCTCCGTTGCAGAAGAAGCAAATCAAGATATTCATCAACCCGTTTAACACGCATGGTGAAAATCGCATCTGTATTGACAACCGCCGAATCTCCCCTTTAACATGGAGTAAAATATTTTCATTCCGAAAATCCTCTTGCCAATGCATGGCATGATCATTGATCATGTTTGTTTGTGTCCGTATTTTATTATTTATTTGTTTGGCTGGTTTGATTACGCCTGTACAAAGTTGGTGTTGATTGATCAAAAGTTTCATTGTTTTGAAAAGTGTGTAAATGTCCGTTCGTAGATGGTGGTCATATAGTTGCTGGTTCCCTGTAATATATTTGGATCCTTGTTCTCCGTGCCTGCTGCCTGTTGCTTGTGATGCGTAGTGTCGTCACAAGAATAGTTGATATTTTTCTCTAATTGCCATTTAACTAACTACCACAGGGGGAGTGCTAAATGAGGTCTGCTGTGAGCGTAATCCTGTCAAACACAGCGCCGGAGCCCGAAATGTCGTACCCTGACTATCATCAGCTTCCGCACGATCATCAGGCACTCTTGGTCGTTGTTCGACACATCGGTAAGATAACCAAAATCATAATATGTACAGAATGTTGCGAAGTTTCAACAGTCAAAACATCCCGCTTGTGTATGTTGCAGGCAAACAGCTGAGGACAAAACAGTTCAACAAAGCCTTTGATCGAATATCTAAGTTGCAGCAGTTGAAAATATCAGACTCTCAGAACCAGCCTCGGACGATATGGATTCGATATCTACGTGGCTACCCTGTAGAAAACAACGATTGGGGAGACTTTCAAACGCACCGGAAGGCCTTGGGGCTCATTACGATAGGCCAGTGCAATTCACAAGAAGAACTAAATGAGCTATGTCGGGTGCACGAGACTACCAAAGTACAATATGCCTTTACGCTTTACGACTCCCGATGTATATTGTACGGTCTGAACGCTGATGGAACCATCTATGAAGGACCGCATTCGTCTGACGTCAGTCCATGTGTTGACACACCTGACAGTAGCTTTCATAGTATACATGGTTCAGCGAGCTTGGGCTTGAAAGAAAATGGGTCTGTTGATTCTCACCCGATTGAGCTTCAGGGGGTAAGCGTGATTAATATAATTGATTGAGCTGGAAAAATTGAATACAATATTGTTGTTAATGGACTTTCTTAGGCTCATGAAAGTCTGGTTATGCCAAGGAAGCACCCCAGTGATGATTCAGTGCACCTCAGTGGTCAGAAGAATGGCGAGATAAACCACGATGTTGACTCCAGTAGCGATGACGCCAGCACACGGTCCGATTCTGTTTCATCTGCGCCAATTCAGTACTCGGCAATGAGCGACAGTACCAAAGACGACGATGCTTCTCCGGAAATCAGCTTACAGCCAAGTGAAACTGATTCTGGAAAGGTTTCACATACCAGTGATGGTACTGTGAGTGCTGGAAAGACATCACTAGTCACGCCTTCCAACTTCAAAGCCCGAACTCTTTTGTACCCAACCATGGATGAGAGCCAATCTTTAGAGACTGATATTGAAGAGTTTATTTCTGCTTTATTCTGGGTGCTCGAGTCTAAGCGTTTGGACAAGTTGGGGTAAGATTCAAGCCGTCAGTGTGAATGTCCGGTATTGTTTTGAATATTGTTGAATTGTGTTCTTGTAATATTCTAGTCTTCGGAAAGCTGACAGATTCCTTCTGGTTTCGTCTCTGTGTGCGCCTTTTGAGAAGAAGGATTTCGTAGGATTGGACTTGGAATCCAAAAACAACAAAAGGAGAGCGGACGGTCGCTTGAAGAAACAACTAGCTGATTTGACATTGCAATCAGGCATGGCTGCAGAATCCATTACACACTACCAAGCTGCCGCTGAAATCCTGAAATCAGTGAACGACTGGTTGTGGCTTGCCGGTGAGTTACCCGTCTTATCTGTAAACCTACAATGAGGATGTTCAGTAAACGGAATAATTTCTGTGTAGGAGCACTTGAAGGAATGTGCTCAGCGTCTGTCGCAATCTTGTATCCGCATATGAGAAGATCTCAGACGCTGCAAAGAAACTCGTCACTCCAAGGCACCGATTTCGCAAGAGTCAGCAAGCCTGAACGCGGGAACAGTAACTCACTACCACATGGTGTTGATCCACCAGAGGCTAATGCAAAAACTATGAAAAACTGCCTGAACCCACTGGATGTTCTTGAAAAGTATCGAGAGGCTGTCACACATTATACAAAGGTATGGAAAAAATCAATCTATAATTTTCATCATAGCGTAAATCTAAATATCATTTTCACATTTTCAGTACCGTCAAGCGGGTATCATAGAAACTGAGGCATGCATCAAAGCTGCACTAGTATTGATAGAACAGCAGCAAGTTCTTGCTGCTGCCGATTTCCTGCAGAATGCCGTATTTATTAGTTTAAACCTCACTGAGAACGAAAAGGTGAGTTCCAACTTTTACACGGTAAATGAAGTACGATCTCATGCTGATCCTGTGTCTCTCTTTTTTGCAGATGCAAAGATTCAACGCGTTTTCCGAACTGTACCTCAAACTCGGGTTCAAGCGAAAAGCAGCTTTCTTCAAACGAGTAGCTGCGATGCGCTGCGTATCTCCAAATAATCCTCAGCCAAATTGGGCCTTATGTCACTCTCTACTATTACAGCTGCTAGAAGGCTACAACGTATCGTTGGATCCTAACGAAAGGAATCGTTTCGGATTCTACGGATGGCCCAGGTTGCAAATTCAAATCATGCACGAGCTTGTTGGAACAGCCAAACGGCGTGGAAATGGGCCCTTAGCTACCAGGCATATGACGCTTTTACTGCACACAATGTTGCCTCACGTAAGTTCTGGTGAACCGAAAAGCTGATTAAGCTCATCACTGTGTCAATTGATGAGTTTACTATATTCAGATGGGGGCTGAGGAACGTCGAGAGTTTGCCTTGCAACTGGACAGTCTCTCGAAAGAGAACGAAGGAATCCCGGTTGCTATGGCAATAGAGAACGGCCTAATTGTACCTCCTGTGCACATGTCGAACATTCCAATTGTGAAACTCTTCAAGCTAGTCCCACCAACACCCCATCTGCGACCAGAAAGATCGGATAAATCAGCAAAAGATGACACTGGCCCGTTTGTGTACACTCCTATTACTTTTAATCGAGATCGAGTGAAAGATGCTACTAAAGCAGGTGAGCGATTGTCTCAGTTCATATTGAGTTTGAACATCCTTGAAATTTGTTAATTCTGTATTTGGTATTGGTAGATTTCTCTTGGGCTGAAGGTGAATTGTGTGAAGTCAATGTGTTGCTTGAAAACCCTCTTCCAATTGAACTGAAAGTTTCTTCAATGGTATGTGAATCCCGAACGTTAACGTGTATGGTGGCTGATGTCTTAATTGATCTTGTTTTACAGTGCCTAATTACTGAAGGTATTAACTTCCATGTCAATAGCAACGTGATATCAATACCTGCCGAGTCGTCACAATTTCCTGCTACTTTAACGGGCATCCCTCTCCAGCCAGGCAATCTGAGGCTCACAGGTAGACATCGATTTTCTTTATTTTGTCTCCTTAGAACGATGTTTCTGAAATCTAAATGGTATCATTATTGTTCAGGTTACTCTACGTTCTGCCTGGGAATAAAGTCCAACATCAAATTGAAGAACATGAAAGCTATCAGTTTTCCTCACATTGATGTCGAAATTGTACCTGCATTACCTATTCTGGAGGCAAGTTTACCAATGGGGAAATTTATTTTGTTATGTTGATGCAATTTTTTAATTCTTTTGTTCATTAGGTGGAAACTTCCAAGCCGAAGTCTGAGTTCTTCAGCTCGTCTACAGACCCAATTGTCACAAGCGCCAGCGTATCGTTGCTGATGGGAGAAAGTCAAGAGTGCAGCATCACTCTTAAGAACACAGGAAAAGTTCCAATTGAATTTCTAGAGCTTAGTTTAGACACGAGATCGGATCGTAAAGCGGCTGAAATATTCAAGTGGAGCGAGGAAAACATCGTTTCACAGTTGCCTATTCAACCGGGCGCTTCGGCTAACTTCACAATCTATTTGTTCGGAATAGGCGATTTTATAGGGCAACCTGACAATTATGCAACAGCGGAAACAGCGAGTCTATCTTCTTTACCTACTGGGAATCCATCCACAGATGGGCCAGCTTCCCTGCCGTCAAGACTTGGTGCCTTTTCGGATAGGCTTAGACCGAAAAGGACTGAATCAGCAGCGTCCAACAAGTAATACATCGATTCTGCTTGACCATTCTGAAAATTTTGAGTCAGTGGAATCAATTAAGTTTCGTTTCTGTGGTACAGGAGTAGCTTTAGAAGCATTAGCAGTGTCGGATCAACTACGGGGTCCATCAATACTGCACGGCCGATGACGTCTTCCACAATCAAGGTAGCGAAACTAACTTCACTCAAATATCATCAAAAAATTAGTCATGTAAAACCTTCGTGCCTTTTTTCAGAACTACGAAGCTGTGCTAAAGTTGAAATATTCCGGTGGCCCGGGTCGTGAAAGTGGGCATCACAGAAGTTGTGGAATCGCTTTAAATGTTGAAATCACCCCATCACTATACATCACAAAGTGGGACACATTGCCAGGAGATACGTAAGTTCTCAAGTCTGCTTTGACGTTCATAGTACCGGATCATCCGTTTCTTACATCGTTGTTGTTTTGCAGTGCATCACAGTTCTATCTAGTGCTCGACCTATGGAACGCAACGCAGCAAGAGATGGAAGTACATTATGCCAAAACGAAACAGATACTTGTTGAGAGAGCTGAATCTTGTCGTATACCGGTGCCCCTGGAACGTTGTCCCATGCAAGCTCTAGCCAAAGGTGATTTAAATGGCTAGAAGTTTCACGGTAACTGTCAAATTTTTAACTGATACATTAAATTGTATTAACGTTTACAGGAAATGAAGAATCAGCTTGTTGCAGCCATATAGTTAGTAGTGTTGACATCGAATGGGCATTACCTGAAGTTTCCGGCAAAGCAACGCTTCAAGGAATCCGTTTGACTCCTGCAATGGTGCAGCTTGTAACGGTCTCACCTATCCAGTGGGGTAAGAGACACTTATGATGTCTTTACGCCTCTAAAACCATCATGGCTGTGAGAGAGAGAGAGCCTTACAGCTGCAACTTAATTGAAACTTCTTCTGTTCTCAGAAATTTCCATCAACGGGGAATCAGTCAAACCAGACGAGATGCGCTTTGAAGCTGGTCAGATGATTAGTATCGATGTTTGGATTCGCAACCACTTACGAGACAAGTTGCACGATGTTCGCCTCACGTTGGATTGCTTCCAAGACCTACAAAACGGCCGTATCAATCATCGGCTCGAGTCTAGCTTGTCCATCATAGGCAATGATTCAGTAGTGATTCCATTGGTAAGCAAAGCTAATGGCTATTTTACCCAAGACTAGAATTTTGATACAATCCATAGTTATATTTGTTGTCATTTTGTTCCAGATTGAACCAGGAAACGCTTTCCAGCATTCACTCACGCTAGTATTCTTCGCTTCAGGAATATACAAACTTGACTTTACGTGCAGTAGGAGTGGCGCAAGTCATCCAAACAATAGCAAAACGGAAACACAAGCTTTCCCTTCTTCAGAAACCATATGGAAGTACAATCCTCCAATCGAGCTACAAATTTACTAGTTTGTACATTTAGATGCGCTGTAGTTATGACGCCTTTGTTGGTTCGTCTGTTTAGATGATACTGAAAGTGGCGTTGACTCTTTAAGAAACGTAGTAACAGGTATTTATTTTTTACTTGATATTACCCATGATTCAACAATTGTTTTGCTCAAGGTGCTCATACAAAATTAGGTTAAGAAGTTATTGTTGTTCCCTGTGATTTTTCACTAGCCACGACGTTATTTTCTGGTTATGTTCGCTACACCATTCTCTTCGCAAATCGCAAAACGTCTACTATTATTATCATGAACATAAATCTCGTTTGTCCGTAGCTATGTTGCTCTAGGGCCGTCAGCTGCAATGGATGGCTGCTTGTTGTTAATAATGAAAAACCGAAATAAATATAAACTGGCAATCGATTTTCGACCCCCCCCCAGCTTGATAATAATAATGGTCTGTCATTACCAACCATAGAGCAATAAAATAGTCATAGAGAAAATTTCGGCTGGCGGGCTGCATCTGGCAATTCCCGATTTCACTCTTGAAAAGTAAACAAACAGCAAGTTTGTTTTCGCGTTGTAGATTAACTTCGGGAACATTCCATTATACTTAAGTCTACACTCTGCAGAATAGCCAGATTGCTGTTGAGCACGAAAAATATCTTCCATTGGAAAAGCCAAAGCCAAAGTACGTTTAGTTTGCTTCATGGTCTTTTTGGTTTTGACGTATTTGGGTCTTGATCACGAAAATTTGAGTTACCGTCAATTGCACGTTGAGGGCGCATCATGGATTCACAAACCACGTATCGGGTCAAAACGCTAAAGCAAGCGCAGGCCCAACTAAAAAAATGTCCTAGCGTAAGTACCATTCACCAGAAAATAAAAACTGTTAGTTAAGGTGTTTTGAATGATTCATCGATCTGGGAACGTCATTGCAGGAAGACAACATGCTTGAAACCTTGATGAAGCTAAAGCCGAAGGGACTTGGTTGTGGCAGTGCATTTCGCTCAGAATTCGAAGACATTGATGAAGATGTTCGAACGTACATAGAGCAGTTCCGCAGGAAAGGATTAACCGATAAAGCAGAGCGTTTTCAGTATCTTGTCAAAGTCTTGAAATCCAAACTTCAAGCGGAGGTATGATGATGATGATGTTCATTTTTGGTTTTCTTTAACATGAAGTTACTGGTTACATTAATCCGCTTTATTGCAGCCTGAAACCTTCTATTCTATTGTTGGGTTCTTGTTGGAACTAGAAAATAACCCTACGGATGTTTTAAAATCCCATGACGTTAAAAAGAGGAAATATTCAAGCCAGCCAGATCTCATCGAACTCATCGCTTCAGAATCTCACGACGTAATTCAGCGAAAACGAAATGCTGAAGAATTTAGGCGTGAGATGGTGGGGGAGCTCAGAAGTTGTATACCTTCAGAAAGATACTCGTCAGACAGTGAGCTTAGTGTAAGTTTGGAGCTATTTTTTAGCAACGGGTTTCCTTGAAATAGTAATAAATACTCAGTAATTTCCTCAGGAATGGAGCGCTGCCGATGAAGATGATGACACAGAAGTTCCAGAAACAGTTTCCTTTCCCTTGATGGATCAGTCGAAGGGGGCTGAAACGTGTGAAAATAATTTGGCCAGCCATTCGGTTGACCATTACCATCGTAAGAATCAGCTCGTGTTGCAGTCCAAGAACTATTGGTGTAGTTTGTGAATGAATGCCTGTATTCTAGGTTCGGATAATACTACAAGTGAAGACTCAAAACCAAAAACTGACTTTCAGTCGTTGTTTGCTGAAGCAAGTTCAAAACTAAAGCTGCCGAGTTCTCTTAGGGTACTCAACCATCCTCCAGCAGTTACATCCTACCGTGACATGGTGCTCAAGTTTGGAGAATACTGGTAAGTCGTCCTTCCATTCTTCAACAACTCTCCTCCCGTTACAGAAATAGAGAAGTTCAATGTTTTTTTTTCAGGGAATGCCAACACTCTGTCAATAATCAACAGCAATACCAAGTTGCTTTAGAAGATTTTGTAGTCCAAGAGATTGTCTGGCAGTTTAACACACCCGGAGCTTATTCGCCACTTTTTCTATCGGATTGGTCTGTACAACCTGGTGTTCTGACTTCGAGTGTTGCCCATGCCGCATTGGAGACCTTACTAACAAAGTTCGGGGATACTTTGCGAAAACGACAGCATATCCTTAACTTCCTCCAAGCCGTACGTCTTTATTCAAGAACTGAAACCAGTGCCGAAAATTCGCTGGTGCTTGACGTCCTCTGCCACGGAATCTCAACAATTCTTGCCACCATCATAAATCAGATGAATGAGTTATTTGAAAGATGTATACATTCCGATAAGGGGCCTACCCTGAATACGACTTCAACACTGTTGCAACTCTTCCGTAATTGCCTACAAGAACCCTGTGAGGCGGTCAACACGCTTGACACAGTCTTGACTCGAGCTATCGGTCCAAGCTATTATTCTGTCTCCGTTGGAACCCTAGTTCCTTGGATCACGTCTTTAAGAATAGTTTCTGCAATTGAAGTTTGTTTGAAGTCCGAATGTCGGCTGCCGATCTGGAAACATTTATTTTACCTTTTCTGCCAGTGTACGCGAATCTACTTACAGGAGATTTTCTCTCCGTTCTACAAATTGGATTGGGCTTCAGCTTGTCTCTATTCTAGGTAACCTAACATTTACTTTCCAGTAAGATGAATTGATTATGGATTGTACCAGCTCACGTTTGTTTTTATCAAGGAACGAAAACGTCAGCCTCCATGATGCCGAATTTTGGGACGAATGCATTATCATTCAGCCCTATGTTGAAGCAACAAAGCAAGTCAACCTGAGCCCACCATCCTTCCTTAAGCAACTCCACCTCGAAATGCTGTCAACAATCAAGATTCTAGAAATGTTCAAACGCCTAGAGCAGGATTCTGCACTACTGGTTCAGGCGGACATATCTCCAGATGTCATTCTGCAGTCATATCTGGCTCGTATTTTGCCAACTGTATTCTGCAGCAAAACTACTGAAGAACCGAGTCGAAGCAACGAAACATTCCCAAACGATCTCAAGACATTCCATCGCTACGTTAGTTTTCTCCATCTCAGCAACAAGCAGATCTCAAAAGCCTTCACCAAGAGCTTCCTTCCGTCTAACTCTCCATGTAACTCAGGAGAGCATCCCGTTCAAAGATACTGTGATACCCATAGTTTCTCTTCGTTTGCCAAAATTTCAGCCATTCCCACCGAAGATTGGGCTGAAGTCCTATCCACTATTCTTCTTGACTTGCTCACCCCGTTCATCAACTCCACCAAAGAAGCCATGAAGCGTGTAATTACTGACAGCAATCTGTGTGCAAGTTTATCAACATTCCAAGAAGTTATTCTAGCCGCCAGAGAAGATTTCTCGCAATCAATCTTCCAGTTGGCCAAACAAGAAAACAAGTCCACTAAATTTGTAAGCTCCATCATGTGCTACCCATGCCCAATTTATCATTACATGTTCAATTTACCAGCCGGCTCACTTTTTATATGCTTTCAGACATATGAGCCCGAAAACAGTCGCAACCCTAGCTTCCAGAAAATTCTCAACGAATGTTACCCCGAAGGACGAGATTTATTTGAAATCTCATTCATCACTGATGACAAACAAGACCTGAAATTCCGGTTCGCTGTCAAACCCTTGTTTCCTTTGAATCTCATCCTTACGCCGGAGGCTGTCAAGAAGTACATGTTTGTGTCTCACCAGTTGCTGAGGATTCGCAAAGCGCTATGGGGACTAAGTAATCTAAGAATGGAAGGTATCCCACCCGATCAAACCAATCTGCATTTCAGTTATGTGTTTCAAACTTCCCATGTTATACGATTACACACGGATGTTGATTACAGATTGCAAGCCTCTGGAGGGAGTACTACTTCAACGTGCCTTCATGTTTCGTTTCTCCTTCATCCATTTCTGTTCCAGCTTAAGAGCCTTCCTGATGTTTAAGATTCTTTCGTCTCAGAACTTCCAGTGTGACGCTCAATCCTCGCCAAACCTTACTGATCTTGATCAAATAGTCAATGGTAAGTTCTCCACTTCTTCTAAACTTTTCTCTCCTTCAAAACCATTACCAACTCATCACTGACATTATTTCCCTCAACTTTAGCCCACGAGAAGCATTTACAAAGGATCGACTCGAAGCTAATGAGGATCAAATTCATGCATGCCATTGTCATCCAGAAGGTATGCGAATTCTTACGTCCGTTCAAGTTTGAAAAGATTGTTATCTTGTGAATTGTTCAATAGCAAGCATCATATTTCCAGGTTTCATCTATGGCAGAGTTTATGCAACGCTCTTGGACAACAGGGATTAGCCTTCGTTACATGATCAAATTAGAAGATTGCTTGAAGCAGTGTTGGTCCATCGTTACTGAATATTCTCAGTCGGCAGTTAGTTCTGAATGTAAGCTTTCTTCATAGTTCTTATCAATTACTTATTCTCATTTCATGTTTAACTTCAAACAGCTTGTAAACTTTTTACTCTTGTTCCACAGTTATGGAGTTATATTACTACGTCGGACCGCCTCCAAGCTACCTCTGATGATTCACCTTTTACTTATTTGTATTCCGTCAAGGCTTCTAGTTAGACTTTTTTCAATCATCACACTCCTATAATCGTCCACTGCGTAGTTTAGCACCATCTCCAATGAGAATCTAAAACTATTACATAATTCATTTCGGATTCTAGTCTTCTTTGTATCCACATACTGTAAGTGTATATAAGTTATATCGCACGGCTTGCGGTCCGCCACATTCCACAACTTTGGCTACGGCATCTGAATATTCAAATCTTCGAAGTTGGATGGCTTGCTTCGGTTTCTGATTCCTCCCTCGTCTACCGTGCGTACGCAGTTGATGATCTGAGTAGTCCGTTGCAATTCAGTCAATTCGCGCCTATTTCCAGTGTTCAGTAGCACAGTTTTGTAGATCTTTGTTAAGGTTATTGGTAAATGGTAAGTCATTAAAACTTTCCAAACAATTAAACATTCTGATCACAAAGAGGGATTCGTAACTTCATCAGTATCGTGAATTTTTGTTACTTGTAATTATAGGCTCCTATAATCTTGGCTTCGGGAAAAAGGCCTGGCAGAATGGATTCTCACGACGGGTTCGATGGGATAGCTGAAGTGTTCCGACAGCAGGCCAGTCAGGCGAATGTGATGCAGCAGATTCTGAGCCGACATACTAACATGATTAGCGAAAACACGGCATCAATCGGCGATCTGGCTAGGGCTACTCAGGAGAGACTGTAAGTTAACCCGTTGATTATTGTATGACCGTTTTTTGGCGGGTTATTGCATTGGGGCATTCATCATTTGATGTTTTTACCTTTTCGCTACAGGCACCAGCAAGATTATAAGATTGCCAAGCTTCAGCGAAGTTTGAAGAAGCAGAAAGCTCGGCTTGCCGAACAAATCATTCGTGCTGAATCTGTGGTACGTGAGGTACCAGTTGATATGACTGTTAACCGGGCGAAGTCAGCGCCTGCTCAATTGGAACCAGAAGCTGAGCCTCTGCCACAGCCAAGGACTCAGCGATCTACTCGGTCAGTGTCTGTAACTCAGCAGCGAAGATCCGTATCAGCTCAGCGTCTAGCTAAGTTGAAGCCGTTTGGTAGAGGTAAGTGTTCG
Source organism: Sphaeridia pumilis (assembly GCA_034698345.1). Taxonomy (NCBI): domain Eukaryota; kingdom Metazoa; phylum Arthropoda; class Collembola; order Symphypleona; family Sminthurididae; genus Sphaeridia; species Sphaeridia pumilis. The sequence goes on along the minus strand of JAQGBJ010000317.1, from coordinate 16,331 downwards.
TAGGATTCGATTTTCAAGTGGAGTACTTTGAAATCATGAAATTCTGGCATTGAAATTCGCGTTTTTCTCTTGTTTTTAGATGGACGTCGTCTAATCTGCCCAATGTGCGGCACAGACTACAGCAGGGAGTATGTGCTGAAGCATATGGATACCGTTTGCCATAACTGACTTTTCAACTATTTTTATGTACTGTAACGAAATATTCTTTACACGGAATAAAAAGGATTCAAATTCACCTGTCAGAGTTTATTAGGGCTTTTTGGGAGTTATAAGTATGAGTATGCTGTTGTAGTAGCTTAAGTGGAGGCTTTGATACCCCTAGAGACTGAACTTCCTTGTATCGGTTTTCAATAACGTAGGATGACCGCAATAGTATTCTGGGAGCTTCTAATAGGTCTTGAAAAGTGTACCCTATACTTTTTAAAGTTAACAGACGCTCTTCAAGGGTGTCAGGCAGCATAACTAACTTAGGGCCCTTCGCAGTCAGTTGTCTGGCTTCTTCAGGACTGACGCCGTAGACTATTCGGAACAGCTTCTCATATTGACTCAACTCATGCCCATCGTCATCGTGCTCTTCATCTTCAGTCTTTGGTATATACATATCTGCTTTGCCATTTTCCAGCTGCCTGTAATATATTAAAGAGCAGCTGATTGAGTTCCAGATGTCCAGAAATGTCATGACCTTCAATATGTGTAGTCGAGCTTACCGCAAGAACAAAGACCAAGTTTGTCTCAACAGCCATGGCCTTACATTTCGAATTTTGTGTTGTCTAAGGACTTCGAGTCGTTGTTTAATCGCTTCTGGAATACAAACGATAACCAAAGGGTCGCTCACCAGACTAGGGGCAGAAACACCATGATCTGTCAAGAAGTTAGAACGTTAGAAGTCAGTTAGACATGCTTGTAAAATACTTCACAGCCAAAATTATTGTGAATTATACTTAATAACATTTCCGTCACATTGTGGATTCGACTAAACGGCAGGGTAGCGATTCGGCGTATTCTGGCTATCATGTCTGCAACATTCACTTGATGACACTAAAAGCAGACAATGATTTTGATTATGTTCCCCTTGTCAACAAACACTTGAGCTTGAACACCGGAAGAAACGACATTTACCTCTAATGCTGATGCTAAATATTGAATCCGATGCTTATGTGAGGATCCCATCTTCTGTAATATTGCACAGTCGTCCATTTTCCAGGCAATCACCAGCTCACGGACGAGTTGCGTTCGAAATTGTCCAAATGCGACAGCCACTTCAAACTTCAGTCCCAACCCTCTGCTCAGTATGTGCGCAATTTCGTTGAGTTTGTCTAGAACTCAACTTAAGATTAATTACGATAAAGAGCACATCAGAATTTTTAGATGACTGACACGTTTCAAAGTATTCTCTTACCGTCTGTCATGTACAGCAACCAAGGCATATCCACAACCCTGTAACTTCTGATTGATTTTTTCTGAAGCTCTTCAAGCCGGTTCATTACATGTTCTCTAGTACAACTCAAGATCTCTGGATGTCTCTTTAGAATTTTGATTGCAGTCGGTCTACTCACTTTCAACAACTCTTCCACTATACTGATCTGATCTCTCCAAGGATGCTTCGAATAGATCGAGGCTTTTTCGGCTGCTTCATCCTCTAAGTGGGAATGTTGTCGAGTTTGAAAAGATCGAGACGACGAAAGTTGCACAGACAAGGATCGAACTAACTGCAGTTTCGGACCACAATGTTGTCGAATAAGAAACATAGAGCTCAATTGCATTATGCCCAATTGTCTGAAAGTTTGAAGAAGCTTCATTTTGGAAATAAAACTTTTGATCAACTGCACAAACTATGTATATGATTGCGTTCAAGACAGAAAACATCAACAAAAAGTATTATTGTGATGTTGCCAGATATTTTTCCCGCCATGTATACATGTGAACTGTACTCTATGGCTCATAAGTGAATTTTGTTCATCTCAGAACGTTAGAATGTTTATATAATGATTTCTAGCCCCTTAAGCTTAACAAATGAGCAAATACAATGGATCCAACTTCGTCATCCTGAAATGCATAAATTGGTATTAGGTCTAGTTACAATTCAACTTGCAAAATGTCTGCTAAGATGAAAAAAATTACCTCGATCTTCCAGGTGATTGCCACTTCTTTTTCAGTCTCTGATTTGGGCATCTGAGAAATACGGATGAAAACTCTGTCCCCAACGCTGACTTGGTTATCCTGAATAGCTTCCACAGGTACTGATTCCAGCTTAGATTTCAGCAAGGCTACGATTTTATCTGTAACTCGAGAGATAGTTCCGAATTCTCTGAAGCTCAGCTTTTCTGTGAACTGTATGGTGTGTTTAGGCATCCCGATTTCTTTGGCCGCAGACTGAATATCCATTATCTTCATTCCCTACAAATGAAAGAGTTCAGCTATAGTATGCTATGTATTATTTCATCACCAATTTCGAAAATTTACCGACCTCATCGTTCATAATGAGAACACCATGTATCAAGCGCTGCCGCTTCGGATCCGGCGGTTCGAGATCATATTCAGCTTGTTCTTTCTTCACGACAGCTATGTCAATTTCTACTGGAATGTCCGGGTTTGTGGTGACTGTGCAGGTTTCCCCGTTACCTGGCATGTAACACTGTATACCGAATTCCTGCAATTAAGCAAGTCAAAAGTTTGTTTTGTTAGATGATCCGACAAATTTCTGCAGCTTCATACTCATCTGTTCACGTATAGATACCTGGTTTATCTTTTGTTGCAAAAACTCCATTTTCGCCGCCTCTCCGTGCACCAATAAAACATTCTTCGGCTGACAATAATGAATCAGTTGCATAATACCTTTGGCGTCTGCATGAGCTGAAAAAGACATGTATTCAACAGCCATTTTGACATCAACAACATGACCGTTCTCGAGCTCGATTTTCTTCTGTCCGCTGAGAATTTTAGATCCAACGGTGCCCGAAACACAGTAACCTGGCATGATGACCTGAAAGCATTGGATAAATAATTCTGAAGGGTGCCATATTGCATACTACTAGTTCAAAGTGGAAATTATATATTTTACCATATTATTTTCGCTAGGAGCCCATCGTTTAAATATTTGTAGTGAAAGCCCAGCATGCAGCATTCCTGGAGTAGCAAAAACGACCATCGCACCGGGATTATCAATGTATGCTTTATCAAAAGGCTTGATGTGATGGAAGTCAAACATGTTTCTCTGCACGAATGTCTTCTTGATTTTCTGGTTTGTCCACGTTATAAACATCTTGTAATAGTTGTTCGCTTTCTCGGTGAGACCAGCAGCAAAGTAGATGGGCACCTGTTGTCATGAAAAGATTATCGTTGCAGATCAGGAAATAGACTTTCATCAGAGTATCTAGCTTTTGGTTACCTTCAAATTCATTCGCTCCCAATACGTTTCCAGCAATATGCAAAGCTCCTGAGCACGTCCAAGTGCAAACACTGGTATCAGAACTTTTCCTCCTCTGTCAACACAATCATGGACCTTTTTCAGAAAATCTCTTTCTCTGCAACGCTTAGAGTCCCTGATAGTAGTTGCATATGTTGATTCTGTTATCAACAGATCAGGTCTGCAACGGTCGATCCAGGCTGCACCTAAATGCCGGTCTGGTGTCATGTTATAATCACCCTGTCGGGATCGGGATCAAAAGGAAAAGCACTATTAGCATTTATCGAATAACAAAGGCTAGATGCGATTCACTAACCGTGTATACTGCAGATTGCTGGCCAACTTTCACCCTGAACATGGCAGCTCCTAAAACATGACCGGCATAATAGGCTTTGATCTCGAGCTCGTCATCAACCATCAAAGTTTGGTGAAGATTCACCGGAATGACTTTCTTCATACAGTCCTTGATTTGTGCAGAGGTAAAAAATTCCTTATCTCCTTTTCGATCAACCATTACTTTTCGCATGTCCTCCTGAAGAGCAAACCCATCCAAGATGAGAAACTGTAACTATGCACCATAAACTGTGAAGAACGTTTGTGACGGTCAATTACCAATAAAATTGGGCAGATCGCTTTGGTCGGATGAGTCATGTAGATTGGTCCATTGTATCCGATAACTTCCGTCATATACGGCAAAGCCCCACAGTGGTCCAGGTGAAAATGTGATATAATGACGCAGTCAAGGTATTCAGTCAGCGTCATTCCATTAGATGTAATGAAGGAAAAGTCAGGAAACTTTCTCTGTTGAAGTTAAGAAATGCTGTATTCGCTATTGAGGGTGATGATACGAAAAGGACAAAATATGCAGCAGTGCTAACCTCATCCGAGAATCCCATGTGCATGCCACAGTCAAGCATAATGTTCTTGCCTCCGATGTGGACCAAAATGCAGCTTCTCCCGACATCTTGCCCAGCACCTTCAAAGAATAAAAAGTTTATCAAAATTCGAGAGATGGAAATAACCGGAATGAAAACTATTTAAAATACAAAAGTACAAAACTTACCCAGTGGAGTGATTTTGATTTCTTGCATTTTATGACTTCGAATGGATTACAGACGATTAAAGCTGATTAACACAAACAACAGCTGAAGATGCCCCTCGATTTAAAAAATATGAACATTTTGAAATAAATCTCTGATCAAATTCAGCTTTCGATGATCTCCAATATGTATTTGATACTTATCACGTTCAAGTGTGAGAAATGTAAACACACGACGACAGGAGCCGGCGAATGAGAAACAGCAAGCTATTTCCTGCCCTATAACCCCGCGCCAGATTCGAAAATCAAAACAAGAGAGATCAGATTTCTGAATCGAAGATTTTGAAACGCTTATGGAGATAATTTTTTATGGTATTTTGAGAGCTCAACAATAACCTTTGAATATTTAAAACTATAGTGCATCTTGTCATAATTTGTAGCTCGAATTTCATTCAGATAGCTAACATTCCCAACTTATCGTGAGGAACGATGCCGAAAGTTGTTTCCAGAAGTATTGTGTGCTCGGACACAAAGGATCAAGAAGAATATTCCGGTGACAAACCGCTGCAAACATACTATTGCTTGTGTGGTCAAATGACGTTGATTATCGGTGAGTAATTTCGATGATCGTTGATCGGGTTGGTGGCAACCTAGCTAATTTAATTTCGTTTCTAACGAGTTCGCTTGGTGGCAACTGTCTATTTATTAACAGATTGCCCGATCGAAAATCTTCCTCTGAGAAAACGTGATGGAGCTCGAGTGATTGATGGAAGCAAGCATGCACACAAGATTACCTCCGACCCAGATGAAACAGTATTTTTGAAGAGACCCGAAGGAATTGAAAAGCAACATCGACAAAAATGCAAACGGTACATCTTTTATTTTTCGGTTTAAGCTGCCAACTGTCAGCAAAATCTTGAAAGTCTGTCTCCCTCACATCACAGTCAGTTGTTGTTTCGAAATAATCTAAACGCTAACCGTTTTACTTTTACTTGCTTTCTAGATGCGGTCTCCTGCTCTACTATCAGCACAACGTCGTTGGTAACGTTGTTTTCGTCGTCAGAGGCGCTCTCTCAAAAACTGGTGAAGGCCCAATGGGTAACATCTACAAGCAAGTGGCCAGCGAGCAAGAAAAAAAGCCGATCATGGTCACCAAACACACCAAAAATATGGGCAAATTCAGCTCCGTTACTGTATCAACTATTGAAGACGAAGAAGATGAAATTGAAGCTGTAAGTCTTTTCTTCCTACACTTTTTTTGTATATTCACTTCACCTAACTCAAGAAACTTAATCAATATTCCACATTACAGAGGGAAGTTGCCGATTCATACGCCAGCAATGCTAGGATAATCGAAAAGCAGTTGGAGAGAAAAGGGATGAACAAAAGAAAAATACAAGAAGCAGTGACATCAGATTTAGAAGCTAAAAAGAATAGAGTTCGCGGCACGTTGATAGACAAATAGACCAATATGACTTAATATCCTATTATTTTGAATTTTTACCTTTACTTGATCACGAATCTTGTGTTAGAATCGGGTTTTCTCTGAATGAAATATCTAACATCATATCTATATGTCTCAAGCTGCGCCTTTAGCCACTTTCTGAAAGTGTTCCCGCATAGCCTCCACAGCCCGTTTCCGGTGAGAAATGGTATTCTTCTCATCTGAAGTCATCTCTCCGTAGGTCTTCTCATAGCCCTCCGGTTGGAAGCAAGCGTCCCAACCGAACCCACTATCTCCACGTGGACTGACTATCTTCCCCTTCGTGATGCCCTGAAACAAGAAATGTACAGAGTACAGAATACTATTTCGAACGGAATCTTCGACACGATCTCATCTGCACATGGATAATTTAACCTCGGAAGCAACCCTGGCAACCCATACTTACTTTGAACAGCTTAACTTCGCCATTTCCATCAGTGTATGCCAAAGTGGCCATAGCCTGGGCACTGTGATCATCGAAGCCCAGCAGCATCTTATGGAGGCCTTCAGGTCCTACTGCTTTCAAGAACCATTTGATGTAAGGACCAGGCAACCCTCCTAATGCATTGAAGCATAAACATGTGTCTTCAACAACAACAGGTCCTTTAATGAGGTCATGTGCTGCTTGACATTTCAGTTGGCTCACGGTATCCGCTTCCCCCTGGTATTCAGGCAAGTCTTCTCCTCTCGCAACCAGCTGAAAACAGTTGAAATGGTTGTCATTAGAGCACATAATCTTGGTGACCTTCTATGCTATTTTTAGTTCCGACTTGATTCTAGTGCCAACCTTGTAAGGGAAGTCATCACCCAAGATTTTTTGAACTTCTCGGAGCTTGTTTTGGTTCCCCGTTACGACAGTGATGACCTTTTCACTCATGATCGTCCCGTAATGGCAAAACTGCAAAACTTTCAAAGGGTTCAAACGAAAGCTTGAATAGCAGAGGCTACTTAACGCTACAGGTGGATTGTTTGACGACAAGTGACATGCGATTCTGATAGCTTGCATCAGAATGTTCGCGTTCGCTAACGAGCAGGCAAACTAATGCAAAATATCGAACAGAGTATAGCAGAGATGTATCGTTGTCGAAACACGTGTTGAAGAATCACACTTTGCAGCACGATTGACTGAAGCCAAAATGTTATTTGTTGACGAATTCAACAAGATTCGCCGCGCGTAAATATTCGTACCAAGGAAATCTAGAATGCACCGACTCAGAGACAATCTGTCTTTTTAATGACGCAGAAGCAGCAAAAACAAAGTTTCAAGTGGAGCATCAGATGATAGCTTGCATCGGCTGATGTATGGTAAACACACGTAAGATTCCCGTTTAGAACCCATGTTATCGTTTGAAAACAATCAATCACGAAATTAACCAGTTCGAACGAAATACTCTATTTCAGCTGTTGCAAAATTCAAGGTATTCAAGTGTCAGTCAGTGGATTACCACAAGTTTTTAAAGCTGTTTTTAGCAGACGCTGCTGTAAATTACCATTGAGCGAAGTAACTAAATCACGTAAGTACTGTATATCTGACCTTGATTGTGTGCATTTCTAGTCTGAGAAGTAATGAAAGAGAGTTATCAACCAACAATCGACTTGACTCTTACTGCGATAATTCTAACGAATTGTGGAATTGCAGATTGCAATGGAGCCATCATCTGCAGAACCAATATCGACGTCAACTTCAGACAATTCAACTCCAAATATCACTCAGCGCCGCACTGCTGCTTCTTCCTCTGCTCAACCTCAAGATACGAAACCGTCAGAAAAGCCAACCCCAAAACCCACTGTAACAGACCTGAGCGACGATGACGAACAGGAATCCAACGCTCAGGCCTTCGAGTGCAATATCTGCTTGGATGTAGCAAAAGAACCTGTAGTCAGTCATTGTGGGCATTTGTTCTGCTGGCCGTGTTTACATCAATGGCTTGAAACACGCCCCAATCGTCAGTCATGTCCGGTTTGCAAAGCAGTGGTGTCAAGAGAGAAAGTTATACCTTTATACGGCAGAGGAGGCTCACAAGAAGACCCGAGGTCAAAAGTTCCTCCAAGACCAACGCCCACCAGACAAGAACAACCTGAAGGCAACCGTTTTACATGGGGCAACAATGATGGTGCCGGAGCTGGTGGTTTTCACTTGAGCTTTGGTATTGGCGCTTTTCCCTTTGGTTTTTTTGCATCGGCCCTAAATTTGGGTCAACAATTCGGTCAACAAGCTGGGGGAATGCAGCAGAACGTACAGTTGGAGGAACAAGAATTTTTATCAAAAGTATTCTTGTACGTCGCAGTAGTTTTTATAATTTGGCTATTCCTTGCTTAAGGTTATCGACAGACTTTGATTGTTTTCCATTCCAATGGTTGATGTAAGGTACCTAGCAGATTCTGATTTTGTTAGATTATGGTTTATGTCGTGGGTGAGTCCTCCCTCTCAAGATCTTGATTTCAGTCTTTTTGAAGGTCTGAATTTAAAGTACCAGATCGAGGTCGGTGCAGTTCCCTGATGGAGTTATAGTCAGTTTTTAATAAGGATTACTGTTAAATGGAGTGAAAAGTATATCTTGTTTGATGACCTTTATCAGCAAATAAACATCATCAACTTGACGTTCAACCATAATGTTATTGCTTGTACTAGAAAACATTATCGGAATAGAAACATTAAAAACGATCGATACAGACAGACTCTTGATGTGCGTTGTACCGACTCATACGTAGTGTTCAAAAGTCCTCACGCTTCATAAGTACCCGACTAATCATAATCAGAACTTACAATTTAAAGCATCATGAACTCATTAGTCATCTACTACAACTTACTCTATGTGACCTCGTGTGCGCAAAATACACAGGAATTCTGACATGTTCAACAATTTCTTCGACCAGCACTCTCACTTCGATGCACTATAATTATAATCAACCCCTGTATTTGTGAAACCATACAACTATTGGATTTGGCGGCTTTGCTTCCAATTCTCAACAGTACAACTGAATACACACGATACACTTCATGCAACGGGAGCTAAACTCGCTTCCGGTCAGATAGCACTCGAGCAATACATCCGACGCCGCCCTTAGCAAACGTATTTTCATGCCATGACAGCAAATTTGAATTAGAAGCTTCTGCTGGAACTTCAAACCCTCGGTAAATGTACTTCATCAGCACGTCGACTTGTTCGGGCGTAAGGGATTGCACAACTTCCGGCATTTGGAGAGTCTTGACAGACGCTAATACTCTAAGTGTGATTGACAAGGCTTGGTCCTGCAAGTTAACAAGAACAGTCCTGAATGAAGTACCTTCAATTTACAAAATCCATGAAATTTAACTCTCACAATTCTCAAACAAACCTTTACATCCTGACTCTTGGAACCCAATGGTGCATTCTGAAGACAGTGACGTAAGGCATCAGCGTTACGGCCGCTCATAAGCAATTGGTTGATTTCAGCTTCATTAGGCCCCTTTGCAGACAGTTGCCCCTCACCAGCTTCATCTTCTTTGTAATTGTCTTCGTTGTACTCATCGACGTCGATCTTTCTGAAGGCTGTGCTCCTGGTATTCTTCGACATTTTGTAAGATTCAGCTCAACCACTGTCCTGTTGAAAACAATGAAGTTTCATCAGATGATTTTTCACACCTCAGAAGCCCATGTTGACTTGTATTCTCGTAATAGCTACAACATCTTTCGAACATTGATGCTGTAGCATTACGAAGTGCAATCTGAAACTCTGACTTTCGAATACTACGGGAAACTCCCGAAAATAAGTTTTGTTTACATTCCGAGTACCACCCAAGTTGCCCAGTGTTGTGCTTACTTTTCTAGTTTATAACTTGCCAGTTTTAACGATACCACCACACAAGCCTTTCAGCGCATTCCGATTTCCAATTTAAAAGGAAAAATCAAATGCGATCAAATCCACATGCCAATAATAAATCACAATTAATTTCCTGTTTTGTCACCAGCGACAAAAACATTATCAGTGCCCACCGTCTCAATCTCTGCTTCGGCGGTGACTCAAAAGCCGGAAAACTTCAACGCCATCTCTGGAGCACTCGAGCTACACTTTCTTGAATGCTCTCATCTCTCTGAAAATCCGGCAGAGGTCCATGAACACAGAGCCACGTTCTCCCAAGCGCCATCAGAAAGATCCGTCTGGCTTATTCTCTCGCGTGTCTGCAGTAAGAGCAATGCTTGACTTGCGAAGTGAACTCACGTGAAGCCGTATGCTGCTTGAGCCAAACTCATAGTGATTTCGGCATTGCCGTCTGCGCGAGTGAATTGGGATTGAACCTGTCGGAGTCGTGTGGCCGGCAAGATTGTCCGTGTATTAGTTAAAATTTCTTCGGAAATTTGCTACAAAATCAGCAAAAATGGTAAGAAACTTTATTAATTGAAGTTGTGAATGTGTCCTTAAGAGTTAAACGTTGTCTAAGGCAAAGTTAAACACCATTTGCTCAAGTTTGGAAACGAAATTCGTGCGTGTTGATGGACACACTTTTTGTTGGCTGATTTGGCTGACAAACGTAAGTAATTTGAAAATTTATATTAATGATTCTTGTTTCTCATTTTCAGGTCAAGGTTAAGTGTTCAGAACTTCGGACGAAGAAGAAGGAGGAGCTGACCAAGCAGCTCGAAGACCTCAAGAGTGAACTCCAGGGTCTCCGTGTCGCTAAGGTCACTGGTGGTGCCCCTTCCAAGTTGAGCAAGATGTGAGTTAAATGTCTACATTCTGGAGCATGATCAACTGTGCTTGCAATGCCAGGGATTTCTGATACTTGAGAAACGCTGTATTCATGGTTCATTTTGTTTGTTATTGCAGCCGTGTCGTCAGGAAGGCAATTGCTCGGGTGTACATTGTTATGCATCAGAAGCAAAAGGAGAACTTGAGGAAATTTTATAAGGTGAGATTCAAGATTTAATGCTTTTAGAGTAGATGCTGTTTCTGAAGAAGGCAGTGTGAATGTGAATTCGAAAGTGTCACTCGGCACAGAAGCTGCTGTATTTATATCTGGAGCCTATAAGTTACTTTTGTTGAATTGAGCTTAATGAGCATTGGGTCCTTTGCTTTCAGAACAAGAAGTTGAAGCCCTTGGACCTCCGCCCAAAGAAGACCCGCGCAAAGAGGCGTGAACTGACTAAGCACGAACGGAAATTGAAGTCCCATAAGCAGTTGACGAAGCTCAGGGCCTTCCCTAAGAGGCTCTACGCTATCAAGGCGTAAATGTAATTGCTTTTAAGACCGTTTATAAACTCAATAAACTCTGTTCTTATTGACTTCCGTTCGAGTTCATTCTAAGCAACTGGAGTACAATGTTTCTATAGAATTACTTGTCGTAACTGTTAGGCTTGATACAGAACATCCAGACAGGGTACAATTCTTTCGGGAAGTTCTTTTGTTTCGTGTATTGCAGTAGCTTGAAGTCCGCCTTCTTGAATATATCGAAGAATTCGTTGATAGCCCGGGTAACAGAGGAGTCTTCGTCGTCGTAGTCGCCAGATTTGCCTTTTGTGGTATTCTCTTTCAAGATCATGACTCCTCCAGGCTTTAGAGCTTTCCTGTAAAAAGCTTCTATGTTCTACTTGTTTATGAATTTTGATGGCTATGTTGAAAGGAGCGACGCACCTGCATCTATTCAAAAATTCCACTAGGTCAGAATCTGTTAGGTAATTTAGCACCCACTGGACCCAGATGACATCGTACGTCTTAGGAGCTGGCACAAACGTTTGCAAGCCTAAAGTAGAATCATGGTACTGAAACAGTAACCTCGAGGTTAACATCAACGTCTTCTAATCAATAGGAGCCTTACCGGAACAGAAGAATTGTCCTATTTTGTTACTCTCTTTCAGGGTTTCTTTAGCTCTTTCGACGAAAGCAGGATCTTGGTCCACTAGGTCAGTTATGGTGAAGAACCTCTGAAGGAGATTCTTGCTTATCCTACCTATTCCGGCGCCGCAATCTATAACTCTGTCCGTATTAGGAGCGTCCGGAAGCTATAAAATGAAACGTTGATTAGTTCCGAGACAGTACCACGGAGCGAGAGACTGAATGGGTGAATTGCTGCATGAATGAGACAATGTACTTAAACTTAAACTTCCACCTTTAAAATGGTCTTCAGGAACTTTTCTGAGTCTTGTAGCTCGATTTTCGATAAATGACCCAGACCTCCCAGCATGCCATTATCGTCAGCGTCTTGCGCTGCCCAGTACTGCGAACTTTTTACGTAGACGTCTTCTACACTTGTATCGCCATTGCTTGTGTTAGGGTCCAGCTTGCCTAGCTTCACTTCGTTGTTTCCTTCCATTATGGCCGAATCCGGACCTGGAAAAGACAGACAAGATGCTTCAGAAAAGTACATGTGATGTGTGATTGGTCTCGGTTTCTACTCTGACAGTAATTTGCGAAAATGAGAAGCCTGCCTAGCTATTCTGGCTGGAACACAGCACCTTTGATACTGAAAACTCGACGAATTAAGATGTACCGGTATATTCGAGAAGGTGAATTTAAATGAACTCATGCATGTTTATTGTAGCATTGTAGTATATTAACCATGTTCTTCACATAAAAAGTATCCTTCGATTACATTTTAAAATCACCAAAAGAATTATCAGTGGGTTGAACCGCAATGAGTTTAAAATATTACGAGAAAAAGGTACATGAAGCCCTGAAATTATCATGAATACATGAATCTTAACCAGCTTTCGTAGAACGCTAGTTAATTCACAAACCAGGAAGGCATCTTTGTACTAGTATACTTTTATCACTAACAAGACATCATTCAGTGGCAGCTGTATTCCCATTCGCGGTGGTGGGAGTAACATGACCATTTGCGGACCCATTTTCTTCAGAGGTGCAAGCTTTCTTTCCTGGAGGCTCTGGGACTTCATCAGCATGTCCAACGCCGTTGCCATTAGTACTTGATACAGCTTCAGGTTCTAGCTTCCTCTTTTTCTTAACAAGGTGGGAAATGTCATTAGCGGCAGGTGGGTTCGGATTCTTGACAGGGCTATTACGTTCAATAACTTCTACTTCCATCTTTTCTTCCGCCTCAGCCTTCTTGGCTTCTTGTTCTTGTTCCAAGGTATCGTTGATTCTACCTTTCAGTTCTGGAATCAGTTCGTCAAGTTCTTTGATTTCATTCTGGAGCTTCTCTTGTGCGTCTTTATCCACTGGTTCTGCCTTGGCGCCTTTCTCCACTTCGCTCTTGAGATCATCGATACGCGTCTGAATCAATTTAACAGCTTGCTCAAAACTTTCAATACTGTTGGAATACTTCTTATCGAATCCATGGGCCAGGCCAATGTGGAAGTAGCACTGAGCAATCTCCCTAGGCAGGTTGCCGATTTCCTCATACCCTCTAATGGCTGTCATCAAGTCTTCAATAGCCCTTTCGTAGTTTTCACTCTCAATCGAGACTTCTCCGAGGTATGCGTGAGTATCAGCAATTTTCTTCTGCAATGCGTGACGTTGAGATTCAGCATCAGCCTTCTTGTCCTCAGCAGCTTCGGCCAACTTCTGGTCAATCAGTTCCAACTGCTTATGGTAGCCAAGCTTTGCGATTTCGAATACTTCCCAAGCAAGTTCCAAGTTACTCAACTCTTCTTCGCCCACAGTCTCATCAGCTGAAGCAGTGACTCCCTTGCTTGTGCTCGGTTGTTCATCATCGACGGCACTGCTTGGACCAGGTCTAGGGCTACCGGCGCTTAGATCTTCTTCTGCAGTGTCAGCCGAACCTCCAGCGGTTGCTTCAGCGGCAGCGGTGCTCGAACTTGGCCCAGCCTCAGCTTCGGGGCTATCTTCAGCGGTTTCAGCTGCTTCTTCATCATCTCCTTCGTCGCCCTCCCCATCGTCTTCTTCTTCATCCTCGTCTTCATCCTCATCAGTATCTTCTTCGCCTTCTTTAGCCTCTGGTGCATGGAAAACCGACAAGTCCTGCCGAGCCTGCTCTAGCAGCGCTTTTCCGTAGTACATGTGGGCATCCGCATGTTCATTTGAGATAGGTCCGTAGACTTCAGCTAACAACTTACAAGCGTCTCCCAGGGCAGAACAGGCATGCAAAAAGTCCTTGACCAACAAATGACGTTTTCCCTGGACCAAAGAGTTGAGAGCTGTCTTTAAAGTCTCGTCCTTATCGGAATTCATCAGTTTCTTGACCTGTTCTTCTTCGGCTGCTGAAGTCTGGGCGCTGCTGCTGCTGCTGACGCTGCTCTCTGCCACTACGTCTTTCGCTTCTTCGGCTGCCATGTTACCGGTTCTTGTTTAAAGCTCCTCCTTCTCGTTCCAAAATGGCCTATGTGAAAACGTACACACTTCAGCTTTGACAACAACATAGATGGTTCTCTACATAACCTTATTACACATGCTCCTATTTCCTACGTATATGGCATTGATGCACTCAGAAGCCCAGACTTCATCGAACCCATTAATTCCACCTGATCTCATGTCTTCTAAAGCAATTGAACTACGTACATGATACACTTCGTATTGTCATGACCTTTTGAGGGCGAAGGATGTGGTCTAGTGTCTAAACGTATAAACTTCAAAGGTCTGACCAATTATTCCCTCCCGCCCCTAAAGAAGCTACCTTCTTTTAGCTCGATTCAGTACAGATCGAACGATATAATATCGAATGGTTCTTCCAACCATTTCAAATTTATGCTACTTGATCAATTTGAAATCAAAATTACTAAGAATTACCTGCAATTCGAAGATTTGTTCAATTAGTCACGGTAAAATTGCTGCAAGTCAAAGGCGGGAAGAGGGTCTTGTCTGAGTGAGTTCCTGATGATTCTGTAAAAAGATTTCAAAGGTACTACTAATGAGACTGTAACGAAAGCTGGAAAGCTTTAATTGTCATTTGTAAAATTCTTACCTTCAGTTAAAAATTCAAAAGTTCTTCAAAAAATGGCAAAACTGTGAACTCGCAAAATAGGCCTCCTCTTGACTTGCCGTGCATCTGACACTGACGACGTATATAATAATACGGGAAGAAAGAAATTAGCGGCAATCCAGTCGAAATCACATCTTCAGCTTGGGAAGCATGCAGCTTGAACAGAAAATCCCTTGAATGCTATTGTGCAAAAGCGCGGCTTTTCTAGCCGGGAAAAACTCAATGTCTTCAAAGAATTTATGTTTAATATGTATTTTTGTCCTTCAAATGGAGAATTTCACCACGATTAACAAAGTATATACAATATATTGATAAATTCAAGTTTCATACAGATATCCACTTCTCCATCAACAGATGTATGCATATATAAAAGTCACATATTCTGTCTACACGCCTCGACGTTTTATGCAAGCATAGAGAGAGTTTCAAACTCGGTCACAGCCTGTCCTGTCACAGTCAGAGATCATTTTCAATGTTGCATTCATAAAACTAATATGTTATTTCTGAAAGGGAGTAATCTAAGTTACGTCTAGCATACAAAATATAGACACTACACTGCTACTTTGGCTCCTACAGCAATATTAGCCCCTTGAACATCGCCTTGGAGAGTGTTGACGGCTTCCTTCAAAGCATTGATGGTTTCCTTTGCTACTTTAAGCTTCTCTTTCATATCCTGAACTTCGGCTTTGACCTTGGATCGCGCTTCTGTAACTTTGGCCAAAGAAGTTTTCTTCATTGCCTCAACTGTGGGAAAACAGTAAGAAGTTGTTAAGGTCATCCATTAAGAACTTTCATCCCACATATTATGACTTACAATCGTTTTCATGCCTATAACCCTCATTACTTAACGGCTTGACACCTTCAATCAAAGTCTTGGTCAACTGGGTAGGTTCATGAAAGACAATCTCGTCATAATGCTCAACCACCAGGTACTTTTTGATAGTACCAGGTACTAGAGGATCATAGCCGGGAGAAAACAGCTTAAGGAGATGGTATACTGTCACCTGCAAAATATGGAACAAGGTATAAAATTCCGTGTACAATCTCCAAAATTCAGTACGGCCAGAGATGCAGTTTTCAAATTCAATTGTCAACTTACAGGCCTTTCTATTGGATCAACAAAGTGTATCTTGATGGCAATTTCAAATTCTCCCCATCCAGTCTCTGTCACTTCATAGGGCGGTTTTGTTATAACTCTTGTAGGATTGTTGTAGCTGTCGTGAAGTTTGAAATGTACTTTTTTGATGAACATGGAGTAATCTTCGTTGTAGTATGGCTTCAGATACACCTTCCATTCGTGAGTGTGGCCATCTCCTTCTCTCTTTTTCCCGAAATATTTCGCAGAGTTGCCTATGACAATCGGTTTGACAATGGAATGGTTCTGGAAGGCAAAAAATAGCATTTAAATTATTTGATGCTTTGACTACACCCATTTTGACTAGATTCGCAACTGTAATTTAAACCCCACCTTGATACGACCACCTGAATCAGGGCCATAATCCGTCAAGACTGAGGAAATGCTCAT
>JAQGBJ010000316.1:0-46659 GCA_034698345.1 Sphaeridia pumilis | reverse complement strand
AATGAGCATGAGCTAAGTTTCAACAAAGATGACAGGCTAGAAATAGTCGATCGACCTCCATCGGATCCTGACTGGTACAAGGCTCGAAATTCGAATGGACAGGTGGGTCTGGTCCCCAGAAACTATTTGCAAGAACTCAGCGATTTCCTGACTCAACCCTTGAGAGAAACCAACGGAGTGAAAAATCATCACAATCGCAACTTGTATGACAAGGCATACTTAACCAGCAAGGCGTGGTATTTTGGAACCATTTCGAGAGCACAATGCGACGTACTTCTTAATGACAGGGGTTTGGATGGGGATTTCTTGATTAGAGATTCTGAGACCAACGTAAGTACCAGGGGCATAATACTTATATCTATGTCTATTTGATTATATGAATTGTGAGAGGAGAGAAATTAACTAAAAGTTTTGATGTTTACAGAGTGGCGACTTCTCAGTTTCGCTTAAAGCACCAGGTCGCAACAAGCATTTCCGAGTACATGTAGAAAATGGTCAATTTTGCATCGGTCAAAGGAAATTCTTAAACCTAGATCAACTGGTTGAACATTATCAGCGAGCCCCAATCTACACCAATCAGCGAGGGGAAAAGCTATACTTGGTTAGAGCATTACCAAGACCACCGAATTCTTCGTGTTAGTGTTGAACCCTAAATCTTAAGATACTGCACGCTTAATTTTACTCAATGATTAGATCTAGCGACAAGGCTCGGTAGAAGGCTAGCGTTTACTACTGGAATGTAAGCTGCTTGTTGCCAGGTTCATTATTAGAGCTGAATTCAATAACAGTCAGAGAAGATACCGGTCTTGAGTAGTTAATCGGGCTTTTTCAAGCAGAAAGCATTTAATTTTTTATACCCCAGGATTTCTTGCACTCTCAATCCTTTTATATGGCTTATTTTTTGACGTACCTTGATGATTGCTTTAGAGCTACACTTTAAATTTTCTTAACATGATTGGCAGCTTGTTGAGCAGTTGGATGCTATTATGTATTATATTTTCTCACAACGATATTAACTTCAATGGTTATTTTGTATGATTCACATAGGTAGCTATTCTTCAGCTAAGACTTTTGTAAGTAGTAGTAGTAGATTGGTATTCTATATGAGAAAGGAAAAACTAGTCTCAACGTCTTACGAAGATTCTTAAAGGTTAGGGGTGTATGCAGAAACGATCCGGATGCAAACTATGTATGTAAGTTAATTAGCAAAATATGTACTTGCAAGGGCTATTCGAAGATGTTTCTTCAGATTGATGAGTTGAACGATTGTCACTTAAGATCCAAAAGATTCAGTGATTTCAGTCTCGAGGAATACACCTTGATGACCTTACGTTTGGTATTCTGTAGCATAATATAGGGTTAAGCTAATGTAAAATATATATTACAGCTTAATCAATAATCAGTTCGCTTTTGTCCAGTACGGAAGAAGATAAGTAAGCTCTCTCCTACTTTCCCCGCTTGTAAACTGTAATACTTTTTGAGATACCTGGTGGTACACTGTAACACAACTGAGGGTAAAGATGTATGCAATAGAGAATGATCCAACTGGCCTAGAACTTGAGTCGAAGGAAGTCAGTTTGCCTGGTTCTAGAAGCTGCTTTAGATAGGAGCAAATGTCCACAAACAACCGACGACTCGGAAGAACAAGAGACTAAAGTGTTACTTTTGTACTCATTTTGATCACATTTTATAGCGTTTTTACGTAATAATCTGTAATATGTTTATACATGTACACATGTTGTCTGCAGTCAAATTCTTGTTCTAGCTATAGATAGTTAGTTCGCGTAGCTTTTGTGTGTACATTACTGGTAAGAAGTTGGAGATAGAAGAGGATTTGTCTCGTTATCCTCGACTTTCCACCCCGGGTATATATACGATATTTGTGTTCCTGTATTGATTTTTGACTGTTAACTATCTAATCTGTCGTTACGGAATCTCCTTTTCGCTGAAATGTTTCTTACAACGATCTATCGTTTGTGTACGATGTGTACGGTTAACGTTTGCTTTGGCCCACTAATATGAACGAGTGGCTCAAGTTAATTAATAAGTAATATAATAAGTAGATTAGGGATGGAAGCTTAGCAATGAACATTTACTGCAGCCATGTTACCGAAATACTTTGGAAGTGCATAGGATACACGATTCGCGCTGGGTTTCCTTCCGAATCAACGTTTGCTCATCAGCTTAAGTACATGTACCATAACGTTAATTTCCATGTTGTGCACAACTCCATGAGTCCTATTAAATATAGCTCGTTTTCATACGCAAAATAATAATGCGTTCGAAAAGCTTTCTTAGTTTTTAGGAACAATGGGAAGAGTGGTATGAAATGGCTTATCGGAGTCACAACCCAAACGTTGTTTATGAATGACTCTCGGCTGCACCGGCATAATAGCGTATAGCGTATAGCGTGTCGAGTGTCGAACAGTCGAACAGCTGTAAATGCAAAAACCTGTCTCTGTTATTGGTTGACGTGTACCGCGTGTTTTTCCAACGCGATAAACAGTCAGCTAGCTAAAGCGGTTGCGGAAAATTAAAATTAATTAAAGTTGACTGACTGACAAATGTAGATAAATACTGCTGGGACGTTAAGCAAAGAAAGTTTGGCTACATGGGTTTCTGTTTTAAGGTTGTGTAGCTTGTGAGTTTGGTTTTCGATAACTTGTCTCATCGGACTTGCATGAAGCTTAGATTCATCAAGTGCAAAGTGTGTAAAGGGACAGCCAAAAGTTGATTAACCATGTCCACTGCAGTGCTAAGGCGGTCGCAACCTTCTGATGGAAATGAGTCGCGAATCATAGGTAAGATACTTCGGGAATATTCCACGAAGGTTGAATTCTATCCATGTTTGGTGTTTGTAGCTCATTTATGTTTACTTTTCAGAGTCTTTGGTATCCGGTTATGCTGAACTGGGTAGCCAGGATCTGCTGGGAAAGACACTCGAGTTCCTGAAGGAGAATATAAAACCTGGTGTTTGCTTGATCTGCATTGAAGATGTGGCCAATAATGAAGCCGTGAGTATATCAAGTACCAAATTTCTATGCCGTTCAGTCAGACAACGTTGGAGTTACATATTATTATTAATTCAATTTCAGATTTGGTCCTGCGACAAGTGTTTCTGCATTCTCCATCTTGTTTGCATTCAGCGATGGGCAAAAGACAGCATTGCGAATGTAAAGGAAGCTGCAGCTTACAAAGGGTTCAATTTGCCGATCGTCTGGTGCTGGTAAGGCAGGATACAATATGAAAATATCTACGCATGTTTTGCATTGAGTGAGGTGTTAGTAACTTTTACTTATGACCCTTCATTTTTTTCATACAGTCCGAAATGTAGAGGTGAAAATAAGGA
The DNA here is from genome assembly GCA_034698345.1 of Sphaeridia pumilis. Lineage (NCBI taxonomy): Eukaryota > Metazoa > Arthropoda > Collembola > Symphypleona > Sminthurididae > Sphaeridia > Sphaeridia pumilis. Next base: position 43,310 of record JAQGBJ010000316.1, on the reverse strand, counting down.
AACAAGTTACCCGAACAAATACAAATGCTTTTGTGGAAAGGTGACAAATCCTGAGAATAATGGATGGGCTGCACCCCACACATGTGGGGAGACGTGCGAAAAATTGCTTCAACCAGAATGTGGACATTCTTGTGTGCTACTATGTCATGCTGGTAATGGCTTGTCACATTAAATTTTCCAAGTGTAAGGGCCTGACATTGATTATTGTATTTCGACTGCTATGATTTGCAGGCCCATGCCCACCTTGTCCTAAACAAGTAAATGTTGCTTGCCATTGTGGGAATTCGGAACCCCGGCCATTGAGATGTTATGCCAAGTACTGGTCATGCGGAAAGACTTGCGGGAAGCGTTTGGAATGTGGCCAGCACGAATGTCCATCGTCATGCCATCCTGGAGAATGCCCGCCATGCGCCGCTTCCATTCCGAAAACTTGTCAATGTGCAGATCCAAATAAGTTGATGTTGAAATGTGCTGACCTACTGCAAGGTGGAGGCTCAATCGTCACTTGTGGCAAACAGTGTCGTAAAATTCTGGATTGCGGTATACACAAGTGTGATCTGACCTGCCATATCATGGACTGCGACCCATGCCGTCAAACCTGCCCGTGTGGACAGGCTAGTATGGCTTGCAACGGTGAAAGAGCTAAAGTTGCTGGAAAACCTTGCAATAATACGTGTGGAAAGGAATTGGACTGTGGGCAGCATTTCTGTGAGCAAAAATGTCACAACGGAGCATGTGGTACTTGTCTTGAGCTGGTTCTGAAAAAATGTCGATGCGGCACTCGAGAAGAGGAAGTATCTTGCTCAAAGGACTATTCTTGTGCAACTAAATGCAAGAAGATTCGAGATTGCGGGGTTCATCCTTGCAATAAGAAGGTATTTTATAACTTAATTTAATGCAAGAACTTATACGTATTTCGTCGAAGATGCTGGAAGTATCTAATGGGTTGGTGAATTACAGTGCTGTTCTGGGGATTGTCCGCCGTGTGAGAAAGTATGTGGAAAAACATTGAACTGTAAGAATCATAAATGCGAATCAATTTGCCACCGAGGACCATGCTATCCCTGCCCGGTGAGTGCAGCGGTCAAATGCTACTGTGGATCAGCAGTCAAATATGTTCCATGTGGATCTGAGAAACGATGTGCACCACCACCTTGTGAGAACGAATGTCAAAAGAAGTCCAAGTGCGATCATTCGAAAATCCAGGTGCACAAGTGTCATCATGGCGATTGCCCCCGTTGTACTGTCATCTGTGGAAAAAAGCTTCCTTGCGGTCATCAGTGCCCGAATTCATGCCACAGCTTGAAGCCTAACCCAAAACCTTGCTTCAAATGCGTCAAACTTGTACCATCTAAGTGCACCGTTCATCCGAATGTCAATGTAGAATGCTGGAAACAAGATGGGGTCTGCGAAGAACTTTGCGGAAAGCCACTTCAGTGTAATGAACATACCTGTCAGAAAAGGTGTCACATAAAAATCACGGAAAGCTGTGGTATGTGCTTAGAACCATGCAGAAAGTCTCGGCCGGAAGGGTGTGTTCATGGTTGCTCTCTGGGGTGCCACGAAGGACCTTGTGAAGAATGTTCATTGGTCGCTAAAGTATCTTGTCATTGCGGGACGGAGTCCCTTCTTGTGACGTGTTCCAAACAGAATTCCTTGTCGGAGAAAGAACAGTCCTGCAAGAACCAATGCACACAAAAGGTAAACTGTCACTGATGCAGTAACCCTCGTTTCATGATTGGAGTTCTAAGCGCAGATCTTAACAAACTTCTTGTTTTTATTACAGCTAACTTGCGGTCATCGTTGCCTTGCTCTTTGTCATTCTGGGCCGTGTTTAGAGACCGAGAAGTGTCGGCGTAAAGTTAAAGTTACTTGCGAATGTAGAGCTCGCAAGCAAGAAGTTGAATGCTTCTTACTGGAAGGCTCGAAAACGATCGATTGCTCTCCTACCACGTGTACGTCGATGTCTCCGAAAGCTCAGCAGACTTCAAAGAGCAAAAAGAAGTCAAAGCGTACGAAGCAAAATTCTGAAAGTCATGCATCAGACGCTTTATCGTCAGAGAATGAATTTGCCGACCAAGCTATGCCCAGCGATGCCCAGAAGGACTTCGGATCACCAAACATCTCGTCAAATTTTATTATAGTTTCTGCTGTGATAGCCTTTGTTGGAGTAGGTTTCTTAACTCTTTGGACAAGTGGGTGAAGTCAATCATTCCGCTAATGAATATACATATATATTTTAAACTGTGATTTTACAAATGAACTCCCGATTTCAGTAAAGGGTCATGGAGTTTATTCGTACCAAAATTTAAGCGAAACATAATGATTGCTCGGTTTTGTTTCTCAACTGAAGAAAGATTTCCATAAAGTCTTCAAAATTAGCATTTAAGCTGCTCAAGCTACAGAGATCAGTTTTCAAGGTGAACAGATGCATAGCATTTTCTGATGGCATCCCACAACTCAATGAAACCTTATCTTCGCTAAACATTTTCAACAATCTATTGTACAAACTGTCTTTCATAAGCTTCAAAACTACAGCATTTGTAACTCGTAACGTCAGTTGACATGCCGAAGGCATCCAGAGAAAACTGACTTTGGTCTCACCCAGGTACCCATAAGATTCTCTATCAGTTTGTGAACTCTTGCTTAACGCATCTAACAGTAAAGCCTTGGAACTTTGTTCCAAAGGAATGTTTTCCAAAAGCATTTTCAGGCACCCAGGTTTCATTTTGACTACAACAGAATTCACGAACGGACGATTGCCTTCGAAAGCTCTACTCATTGAAATGACATCAGTATCGTTGCATGAAATCTTCTTTCCAGGCGTGATCAGGTCCAAACAATCTACTATTTCAGTACTAAGTGGCATATTCTTGACGTAAGACACTCCTTCCCAAGAGAACGAAAAGGTCAAGCTCACACCGAAGCTGCAAACACCTTTTGAAGCCGGTACCGGAACCGGCACTGTAAAAGACTCCTGGTTTCCTGGTAGCAGGTCTTCATCAAACTGGAAAACATGGCTCGTCCGCGATTGATTACATGCGATAGTGGCACACCACAGTCTGGAGTGAAACTGGAAGCTCGGTGACGCATTGGCGATTGTTACTGTCAAGTATCCATGAAGCGAAGTATAAGAGCGGACGATGAAGCACTCTTTCAAGAGGTTTGAGCTGCTGATGTTACGGAACAAGCAGAGCTGTTCTAGGAATCTTTCCCGCTTCTTCAAATTATCTGTAGCTTCATTCAAGGCGCGGATGCTAGCAATGTCGGACTGTACCAGTTCCGGGTGCATGTCGTAGTCTACAGCTTCTGGAACAGGATATCAAAAGATCAAATCAAAAGTCTTCCGTCGTAACTTTCAGCTATGATCTTTGCCAACTTACCAACTATCCCTTATTTCCCTTTAGTATTCTTCAGAATAATGTTTACAGCTCAATAAACAAAACAAAATTACAGCCACGTAAAAATATTAAACCCGAATCTCATTTGTTTACAAATCCAGTTTGCCCAAACGGAGGCATTTCTCGCGCTTCGGAATTCAAAAGTCGCCACAGATATCCTTGCGTTCTATTCATTGGCTGCTGTTGTGTATATGCTTGGCTTGGATGCTCTGCCCTCAACCTGTGTGGCGAACGTGTTTGAATTGGAAACCTTTATATCCCCAAATCCGAGCTTCGCGGTTTTACGTACTGAAGAAGATGCCTATGTGCTGATGTGGCGCATTGAGAGTCATGCAATGCACATCTCATCCCAGTGAGAAGCCGTCCACAACTTGTGTACGGGAAGAGCTTTAAAGCGGGTCTTCTCAATGTTTGTAAAGCTTCTTCCCATTGATTTAAACGGCAAAGTAAGTCATCGATGGCTGCGGACGGCTCCTCTGCCGAGGCGGCAGTGTTGGTTTGGTTTGGTTGAGAGGGGATGAGTGAACGTATTGTACCTTGAAGTTGAATGCTGTTTAATACGAAATTCAACCGGTACGCGTCAGTCCCATAGGCAGACACAGAGCTTCTTTCTGTGTTTTGAGTGAGCATCACGAAGAGTTGTAGCGCCATTGGAATTAATTAATTGTTTTGAAATTTAATATATTTGTTGCTGATTACTTGTTAAAGAGTTGACTGTCGAGTGAATTACTTGGTACCTTGCATCCGGTAAGTATATACTCAGTTGCAGTTGTTTGTTTACATTCTTGACGATGTTTTCGGTTATCTGGGTGATGCCGGCAGGTTTGCTTGATTCAAGAACTAACTAAATTTCATTCTCTTACTTGATACTGCAGGATTCAACATGGCTACTAAAATGGAAATGAGCTTAGACGAAATCATTTCGACCACCAAGAAACCCCGAGGAGCCGGCCGAGGTCGAGGCGGAGCTCGTGGTGGAGCAAGAACGACACGAGGTGGAGGTCGTGGGAGTGGAAAGGTTGGAACTGCCAGAACTGGACTTCGACGAGGCGGAGCTACTGCTGCTGCTGCCACTGGTAGATTCAGACAAGGCCGCAGAGTAAGTTAAACATTTAGGGATTTGAAGAGCATTATAGCATTGTTTGTATCAAGTATTTTATACGTTTTTTCTTAATTGCAGAATGAGGCTGATAGACCTGGAAAGTGGCAACACGACAAATTCGGAGACAGTAGTATGGGTGGAGCAAGGAGAACAAGTGGTGTTGGAACCGGACCTGCGAAAATTACAATTAGTAACCTCCACTACGGAGTTTCGGATGCTGACATCATCGTAAGTATGGGTCAAGATCATTCTTCTTCGTGGACCATTCAGTTTGGCGGGAGAGGAGGAGGATGAGATGGATGGAGATAAAGAATTGGAACTGGGAGGAAGAAATGAACCGGAAATCCTTGGTTTGCAGGAACTTTTCAGTGAACTCGGAAACATTCGCTTCGCTTCAGTCCTCTATGACCGATCTGGAAGATCTTTGGGAAAAGCAGATGTGACTTTCGAGAGACGAGCAGAAGCTGCTGCTGCAATTCAACAATATAATGGAGTCCCTCTGGATGGTATGACAAATATTTGAGTTATGGAGCAGCAACATATTGGTGGATATGGAGAATAAGATGTTTTTCGATCGTGCAGGTCGACCTATGCAAATTGCTTGGACAAATGCTTCCCCTGCCGCTACCCAAAGCTCGCCAGCTAGAACTGGAGGATTAAACAAGATACAGGGTAAACGGATTGGCAGAGCAAGTGGAGGTGGAGCAGGAGCAACCAGATCACCCCGTGGTGGTGCCCGCGGGGCTGGAGGCAGAGGAAGAGGGCGAGGTGGCGCCGGTGGTGGTAAGCCCAAGGCTCCGACTGCTGAAGAATTGGACGCTGAATTAGACGCGTACGTTAGTCAGAATCAAAAGTAGATTGTTATAGAGGATCATGCCAGAAGAATGTATCTCGTGCTGTAGGGATAACGCTAAAGTAAGTTTTCATAAACCCTATTTAATACCTGTTTGTGGCGAGCGTTAATAGGGATGAGGATTTCCCAATGAAGTATATGCAACTTGGGTTGCTAAAAGTTTCCTAGAGTTGGTATGTTAGATCGAGCATATTCAAAAGAAAAGGACGACAAGCATTGATTGATTAGAAATTATAATTGTAGATGCGTATATGTACTTGTATGTTTTGAGAGTAAGTTGTTAGAGCTGTAGCGGTCATATGTTTTTCTTGTAATTCCGTTCACCCTTTTACGTAATAGCGTGGGTGACAAGAAACGTTTTATCATTGTATGTATTGTCATAGAATTTAGTTGTAGTTTCGTCATCGAATTTCACCAGCCAGGTTTGGCTCAACAAAAAGTAACAAGTTGAAGCAGTTGAAGAATAAAAATGTTTGCTATTTTGTAAGGCGATCTTCTTTTGCTATTTTGGGTGTATTTTTATCTTGCAATGAAAGAAATCTCAACTTACTTAGCCCAATACATATTACATAGTTCAGTCTCGATATGTTTATTGAGAATTTTGTTAGCGCCAGTTGGGTACAGCAATACACTACGGGGATTGCGGACTCAGTTCCTCTTGTAAGCTCTTTCGATACCTAGAAAACTTTCGACTTCCAAGAGGTTCTGACATTCTTCGCAGGTGATGACAATAGTCGTGCATTACCCAAGAAAAATGTAGCTGAATGACAATTATGTAGCATTGGGCTGCAATTAGGAGCGGTGTGAAGGCAGATGCTGGAGAAAGCATTATTAGGTACAGAATATTAGCGAGACATGTCGCCACAAGTATTATATGAAGCCCAAAGGCAGCAGATCCAAGGCGACAATTTCTCTAAGAAGCACAAAAAACAAATAATGACTTTATGATTCTGTGGGGTCAATTTGTTCATCAATCGATTTAATCGTTACCTTACCTGTACGAATGCTGCTGCCGAAATAATACCTGCCAAGACAGCTATTCCAGCGGGAAGAGCTATTGTTGCCCGTTCATTGAATGAAGTTACAAAGTCTGAAAGCACATCATGAGGCCTTTTACGTATAAAAAATGAACTATCAATAATATTCTAAAAGTTGACTGGCGATTGAACGCTATGGCATCGCTTACACTGTCATCTAGGACAATTCCTTATAGGCCGTTAATTATATGCCTAAATGGACAGCAAATAGGTGCTAAAGGAGGCTATCGATTATATGTTAGAAACTATTTGGCCGTGTTCCTTGGCGTTGGTGTTGGTGTCAGTGCTAGGGCTGGGGGATATTGAATGAGGCAGACGAAACAGGAAGTTTCATATCCGAACATACACTGCAAAGGAATATTGCTTTCGCTGCTCGGCTAAAATTTTCCCCGTTTACACCTCTTTATTCCAAGAAGCCAAATGCTGTTGAAGTTTCACCGCCAGTTTACTTACCTCGAAATAGCAACAACAGTAAGGCAGCTGCAAAGCCCAATCCCTAGAACCACGAAGAAACTTGAATGAAAATCAACAATTGAAGTTTCCTCGTAATGTTTACCTGTACTTGCAATTCAAAGAATTATAAGTTATGCAATGCAATGGTTCTTACCGCGTCAAGGCCTGCAACGATGACCGGGGCATATCGAGGCATGCAGCATGGCATTCTTGCCGATGGAACTGGAATGACCTGGCCTGGGGCAATGCAAGCTTGAAGCTCCGGTAATGCCCGGCTTGACTACGGCACTTGACTGTGGCTCATGAGATTTGTCTGTGTCTACCCGGGCACTGTCACGAACTGCCAGTCGGTTGATCACGTCATGCAAGGGAGACAAGCCACAAAGCGATTTAAGAGCTTTCAAGGGACAATGTTATACACGGAGACGAAGACTGACAGGTGAGGTATATAATAAACAGTAAGTTCAAGTTGCTCTTGTATCGAGTTGTATTCGGATTTTCCGGCGGTGTTCACCACTGGTACGAAGGCACAAACAAACCTGATGGACAGTACTGACTGACTGACGCAAAACCCTACAGGAAATTGGCTAACCATGAGTATGAAAGGGGCAGAAGAATTATATTATTATCGAGAGAACATCGGGTCTGCTTCGGATGGACGACGTTTGCTGTGTGAGGTTCGGTCAGGAGAGTCAGGTGAATTTAGCCATACCGTGAATGGGACACAACATCAAGTTTCTCCAAGACATGTCCAGCTAAGGTGTTGAAAGAGGAACCAATGTAGCTATGGCGGCATGTGCTGCAATGACGAGACTACTTTTAAACTCTGTAAGTAAGAGTCTTATAATGATGTGCTAATTGACCGCAAGCTGACTTAAGCGACTGAGCTCCAGTTTCACAAAGTCGTTGGGAAAACAAAATTAATTAGCAATTTCAAGATGTATATTCAACAAAAACTGCAGTATACAAGTAGCACCTCTCGCACATTTGCACCGCGATTTCGAAATACACTAGCACGGATTAGCAATGTAAATCCTGCTTTTACTAGACTTGAATAAAAATATGCGAAAGTTTGATTGACAACTGGAGAGTAGAAAGGACATTCACGACATGAGTTACTGTCTACATAAAACCTATGGAGAACAAACACTTTATAGTATTGCGGATCCAGATTCTAAAACTGGATACCGTCATCACAGGTACTCCTAGTGAATGCTTGTGAGCTTACGGTGGCGGCAAGTTGAGGGTTGCACGAACTAGTTTCACAGCTCGGGCACTAAATTCTTGACGATTGTCTCGCCACATTTTTGCTGCGTCGACATTTGCTGGGCTTTCGTCATTGGGCTCTGCAATCAGAATCAGATAAACTTTAGAACCTAGTTGGAATGACCGCATGCTTCAAGTGAGACGTACGATCTGAATTATAAATATACTGTAGATTGCATTCAAAGTTCTTGCTGGACTATAGCCTTTGGAGCATACCTGCTAAGAGACTGACAACGCTCAAGAGTATTTTTTCTACGGATTGAACTGGGCTCCAACGTTCAGCTCGAGTTTCGTAACCTGTAGGGTCATCGCCAGGGGCATGTAAAATCGATATGCACACTCGGCCATCCGCATATACTGAAAAAAACGTTCATTATAAAATATAGATTTCAACTCAAGTTATAGTTGAAATGAAAAGGCAGTTGCGGAGTGAGGCTTTACCATTAGGATGAAACAAATCACACGAAAACTTCATTCTTGGTGGACTCAGAGGATAATCAGATGGAAATACTAACTTGGCAGGAAACACTCCTCCTTCAAAACAGGTTTCGTCAGGTCCTCTGTCAACAATTAAAAAGGCCAAATAATCAAAATTCATGTTTGATGCCAAAATTCGTTTGAATCGCAACTCACGTTATCAATGCCTCCCATTCAAAAAAGTTTTCTTCATCGACAGGTCCCGCTAGTATCCCTTCTGGAGGATTCAGTGTAAGCTCTATAATTAAAAAATCTGTGTATATTAAAAGCCCACAAGCTGGTTTCTTATACACTCACTACCGTATATTTATCCAAAGTCAGTCCCACGGATGAATGATAATTAAAACTTACGTTTGTATTCAGCCATTAATCTTCGTAACGCTGCCCCGGCCATTTTCAAGAACAATTGCAGCTAACGTTAGCAAAACTAAATTCTTCCAACAAAATTGGAATAAAATTGCAAAACTACGAGAAACAATCACCGCAATCCTCAAAACCAAGCAGCGAAACAGATGATCGTCCACAAAACGCAGATGTGTTGTTGTCATTCAATTGGATCACGTGAGCAAAAGGGCGCTCAAATCTGTTGGCGGGCTTGTCGGTCGTTACTCGTTGATTCGGGACAGTTCTAATAGTCACATCATACACAAAGTTTGGCTATAGCATTTGACATTAATCGAAAAATTGAAAGCAAATTTCGACTAAATTCAAGTAAAACCTGAACGCATTGTCCTTTCATTGCTTCTAAAGTCTGAAATATCAAATTTGAAGATGGTACAGCTTTACGTTCATGCAGAAGTCGTGAGGAAACTGCATAGGTAATACGAGCGAAAAACATTTTCCAAGGGATATCTTGTGTCTTTACGGCCTTTATTTGATTTTAATGTTCGGTTTTGTTTATCTGCAGCCGGTTAAAACGATCTGAAGTCAAGAGTCTGGTTGTGAAATCTTTTGACAAGCTCAATGATCCGGCGAGAGACTTTAATCTTGCGAAAGAGCCGGAACTTCAAGACCATGTGGAATCTATCAAGTTTTGTCCCTTGAGTGACACTTGGGGAGGAAACGATGTGTACAGCAAAGAAAATGGAATAGTTAATTCCGAGGATAAAGCTGATGAGCATCATGTCAATGCTGTGAGACCATTATCGCTTTCATTTGTTGTTTTGTGCTGTTGAAATTTGCGAAACTAAGCAACTTTATTAATTGCAGCCACTGATGGAGTTCCATGTGTTTGAACTGAATGATGACGGAGAAAACCCCGAATTTATGGATGACGACGACGATTCCTCTTCACCCTCCTCCCATCACTGGATACTACCTTCAAAGTCCTTCCATGATCTTTGGGACAGTTTAATTTTCTCTTCGGATGTAAAAACACGGGTATGCATGTAGCACTTACTTCTACTTCTCATAGGATTAAAATGCGAGGTTCTAAACATTGTCCTTAATTGCAGCTTCTGGACTATATTCAAACAGCGATTTTGTATGCAGACAAGCATGTGAATGATTCGTTGATATCCTGGAACAAAGTAATCCTGCTGCATGGTCCGCCGGGAACCGGTAAAACTTCACTCTGCAAGGCGTTAGCTCATAAGGCCACTATACGGCTCAGCTCTAGATTCCGGTACGGCCAGCTTGTGGAGATCAACAGCCACAGTCTTTTTTCTAAATGGTTCTCAGAGGTAGGTTGTACACTGTTTTGTCAAGATCGTATAAAGTTCAAGAGCATTAATTAAACTTCATCCTCCTAAATTTTTAGAGTGGGAAGTTGGTTATGAAAATGTTCGACAAGATTCAAGAGCTGATTGAAGATCCAGAGTCCCTAGTGTTTCTGCTAATTGACGAAGTAGAGAGTTTAGCTCAGTGTCGAATGGCTGCGGAGTCAGGGAATGAGCCCTCTGATTCTATACGTGCAGTGAATGCCTTACTTACTCAAATCGATAGAATAAAAAAGTAAGTCCCACCTTTAAGCTAACTTTGATTATTTGCCGCTGAAAGATTGTAATGCGTTATTTTCATAGGTATCCAAACGTTGTGATTCTGACGACGTCAAACATTGTTGGTTCCATCGATATAGCCTTTGTGGACCGAGCAGATCTCAAAATATACATCGGCAACCCACCGTCTGAAATCATCTACGGTATACTGGCGAGCTCAATCAATGAACTCATTCGTGTTTGCATCGTTGATGCAGATCGTATCCTTGATGAAAATTTATGCAAGAATCATGAGCAAATGACGGAGTCCGAGCAACGTCTCGTAGAAATTGCTCAGTAAGCGGATACTGATTAGATTTGAAGATGATTGCTAACGAAAGAAACTAATGTCCATTTTCGATTATTTCAGCCTGAGTGTGAACCTGAGCGGAAGAACCTTAAGAAAGCTGCCATTTTTAACACACGTTAACTTTGTAAAGAAGCAATCATGCTCCTTGAGTGAATTTTTGGAACATATGAAAAATGCAGTTGCTGTTGAGAAGGCAGAGGCATCTGCTCTGAAGGGAAATAGGAAATAATCACCAGATTCGATGAAAAAAATCATGTGCCACTAACTAGAATATTCTTTTGTATTTAACTCGAAGAGATCTACTCAATATTTGTATCAAAAGTCTCATTGAACATTCTCAAGACTATAAGCTAATTAAAATCGTGAGCTTCGACTAGTTCAGGAAGATGGCTTGCTTGAACGCTGTGATAGGAATCGTAAGCTTTTCTATTAACTAATTTCATCAGTGATCCTAAAGTCTGACCAGGGCCACATTCATAAGTTCTCGGGAAGCGGGTATTCTGTGCCCTATAAACAATAAAAAATTAAATGTTACAGGATGATGACGAAACTGAATTCATAGTTACAGGCTAAATCATATGCTTACCGTGTATAAATATGATGTATAGTTTGTTCCCACTTCACTGTTGAGTGTGCGGATACTCCGATGCATTTCTTCATATGGCCAATATGATTATAAGGACCTCCCGTGACCGAAGAAAACACTTTCATCATAGGATCCTTCAACTGTATGGTGTCAAGATAGGTTTTTACCGGCTCCGAAGCCGGGCGCATTATCGGCGTGTGGTATGCCGCTTCAGCGGGTAATCTCTTGACTTTCTTCAGCCTGAAGTCCTTCTGATTCTTTTCCAAAAAGTCCAAAGCTTCTTTGTTGCCTCCAACAACTTTACAATGCGGGAATAAGTAATACGCCGGTTGACACACTGCCACTGGTAATCTGTGTTCCTGTACACACCACTCACGGGCGAAATCCATTGCTTTGTCTGTAAATTAGTCGTATTATACGCACACCAGTCATAATAGAGTCAATGACTAACTAAGAAATTCCCTTCCATTGTAGGGAAATGCAAGATCATACCTAGTCTTGAATCAGGCCCATAAAAGACGAGAGCAAGTCCGCTTGGAGTCATTTGCCCGGCGAGTTGCATAGCTTCGGCCCTATATTTCACAAGATGCATTCCCTCTTCAAACGTTAACGCCCCGCTAAATATCAACGCTGATATCTCTCCAACGCTAAATCCACACGTTATTACACATGACTCGACAGCTGCAGGATCCTGATCACGAAGGTTTTCCAATGCTGCCAAGGACGCCAAGACAATCGCCGGTTGAGAATATCTGGTCATATTCAACTTTTCCACCGGTCCATTCATCATCAAATCAATCATGTCGATCTTCATGATTTCACTAGCCATTTCGTACATCACTCGAATATATGGAGGGAACTTGCGAGGATCTCCACACATGCCCAAATACTGACAGCCGTCTCCTGGGAACTGTATCACCTGAACATTTGAATAGCAATGTTAAAAATGTCGCGAAATGTTATTCAATTTCATCTTAAATGTATTGCATCACTCACAGAAGTGCTGTTCGGGTTGATTTTTGTATCTTCAACTGGCTCACGATCCTGCTTCTCCATCTCTGCTACATCCTCTGGTACCTTGTCCCCTTTCACGTAAGGCCCCGAAATAAACGGGTCGATATGCTGTTCCGTCGGAGGTTCGTCAGCTAAGTAAGTCGCCGAATTTCGTAGCAACTTTCTCAATGGTGGTCGTTTGAACGTCTTTGATTCACCTGTGTCCTGGTGTTTTGTTTCATCAGCTATTTGATCTGAAGACGAGCTTTCTTCTTGAGTACTTTCATTCTGGTTCTCGGAAACTGGAGTGGACGCTTTTCTCAGACCACGTAAAGATATGAAATGTGGATTTGGTACAGGATGGGAGACCAGCTTGTTGGTTTGCAGAACTTGCTGGATGCGACGAAAATACAGTCTCGACGTCATCATGATTAAGAAACTGGAACCTGAAAAATGAGAAGTCATGTCAACGTTGATCAACCTGTAAAAAACAACACATATAAGGGTTTTCGTAGGACACTTACGCTATTAGTACGCAGCTATAAGCCAATCTCCACCGGTAGCTCGCCCTGATTTACTACGGGCATCAACAATGAAGACGGATCGACGATTATGCAATTATATTAATTTTGAGCTTAGAACTCTTTTAAGCCGCCGGACGTTCACACAACACAAAAGACAACAATAACACACGTGCACGGGGAATATTTCTCCTTGGATTCCGAAGAGGACGATTTTCGCGCGCGCAATCAAGGACATCTGCGTTTATTTGCTTAAGAGTCAGAAATAGAGTTTGGACAGACTTGGACGACTATACGCCCATGCATTTTGGCATGTTTATAAGACAGTGGCCACGGCATATTATTAACAAAAAGGCTTCATGCGATTTGCTCCAGTGCAGTGCACAAATGCAGTTTGCTACACATGTCAGTTGAGTTCGAGCCGTATTCAGTCTTTTAGTATTGCAGTTTCGTATTCAGCCAAAGAACCAAAAATACAGCGAAAAGAACGACCGACGACTGTGTAAAAACAAATCGACTGATTGAGTAGCGAGTGAACAGAGGGAATCCTCGCCCAAAAGCTACAAAATTACGTATATCAGAGCTCGTCTCAAACTATTGCCAATTTGATATTCGACCGTTGATTTATGTGTGACTCAAAAGTGCAATTAGATTCAAAATAATACGGAAATTTGAAATTAGTTGTTTGCCAAATATTCGACGGAGACAAAAAGTGCGAGCGATATTATTACGCCCTCACAAGCTGGGTTTGTGAATTGTAAATGACATTCAGCCAGCCTTGTTGACGATATATTTGTCGTTGAGTCATCCTTTTTTCTGATCTGTACAAACTAGTGATTTTAAGCGCTTATAGTCTCCCTCCGAAATAGTTTACATCCTGTCTTGAAGCCTTAAAAACATTGAGTGAGCTTTTGGTTGTTGAAGTCCTTCGAGGGCTTTTATCGTTTTAACATGGGCAATATATTCGGAAAGGCGAAGAAGGTGTCCAAAGTAACTGAACACGACAAGGCTGTCTTGGTAAGGAATTCAATATGATTAATAACCCGTGATATTGGAAATTCAATGTGTACACATACGCATAGTTTTACAAGATTTGAACTGAATGGGGTGAATATTTGCAGGAACTGAAAACACAAAGGGATAAGTTGAAGCAATATTCTCAAACAATTGTCCAGTCGCTAGAAAAAGAGCGGGAGTTGGCCAAAAAGTTACTTCATGAAGGAAAGAAAGAGTAAGCTGGAAATAGAATATGCTTGTTTGTTTTTGGAGTATAAATAACTTGGGATTGAAGATCTGAATGTTAAATCATTGTTTAATCTGATTGCAGCCGGGCCAAGTTACTCCTCAAGAAGAAACGGTTTCAGGAAACGCAACTGCAAAAGTCTGAGGCGCAGCTGGATAACATAGAGAAACTAGTTCAAGATTTGGAGTTTGCCAGTATAGAAGTACAGGTAAGTGGCCTCGGAAAGTCTTAAGTTGATGTGATGTAATCAGAGTTGTTGCAATGATTTCTTAATTTCCACAGGTCGTTGAAGGTCTCAAGAGAGGAAATGACGCCTTGAAGAAAGTCAACGACATGCTTTCTATTGAAGATATTGAGAAAATACTCGACGAGACAAGGGAGGGTATTGATAAGCAAAAGGAAATTGACGAACTTTTGAGTACGAATCTGAGCCCAGAAGATTTGGAGGAAGTGGAGACGGAATTGGAGAAGATCATGGAGGAAGAGAATGTGAAGTTGCCGCGAGACGTGTCGAAACTTACGCCAGAGGTTGAGGATGAAGATGTTAGTCCGATGCCCGAAGTTCCTCAGACGCCGATACCGGATATTCCTGGTGAGTGTGAAGCAAATGATTGCTCCGTAAAAATTGTAAAAGAATTTTGAAATTAGTATTTACTGTTTTTTCTTACAGATGAGCCGGAAAAAGTGTCCGCGAAGAGAGAAAGAGTGCTTGTAGCAGCTTGAAGTCAGTAGGGATGCAATGCGCTTTTGCAATTCAAGTCAGTTGTTGATGCATAGTGTTACTACGGTTGTTAATGCTAAGGACGTTGATGAATTTTTGTCCATGTTTGTAACTTGCCGTTTCAGTTGGTTCAAATGTAACGTAATTCCACTATTCAGTTGTTTGTTTTTGTTCCTTATTTCGCATCTTGCTTCTTGCACGACATTATATGTACTTGCTCTTTATAACGATACGAGGAGTCTGGCTGGACTGTTTAACGGTATTCAGTCCGCAGCTACCATTAGTTTTACTGTTAACAGGCTGTAAAGAGCTAGAGTAACTAACTAGGCAGAGAGAATGCATTTCAAAGAGTACTTAAACGTTTTGTACAATCATGAAGCTTTTGCAGTTAGGTTTTTCTGCGTTTCTACGCTTTGTACGGCTATAAACTGTAGATAGCAGGGTATTGCTGTAAGCTACTTGAATTTACAATTATGGGACATTTCGTATATTGTCGGCAAAAACTTCAAAACTTGCGAGATGGAGTTATCTCGCTCAGGTTTGACAGGATGGATTTGAAACATATTGCTTATAATGACCGAAACATAGCATACAGAACAGGAACGAATAGGACGCTTTGAAAAATTTATACAAACTTTAGTATACTTTGATTGAGTGTGATACGGTGCGATCTTACGCGATGATGTGACAGCTTTAAGTAATGTGACTGGCAGCTTGTACATATTCTAAAAATACACGATTACGCTTTGATGGTTGTAGGAACGGAAAAGTATTGGACAAAGGCGCTCTTGTTAAAACTTTTATACACTGTTTACTGTTACTGACGAATAAAGTTTGCTTAAGCCACGTATAAACCTTATTAAATCCGTAATATTTAATATTGATAAAGCTCGAAATCGCATTTAGTCTTGAGAACATGGCTTGAAACTGTAATTACGTAGCTGCGTTATTGGTATATAAAGTTTCTTTGATGACGATGAGTCTTGTAGTAGTGCAAGTACACATTTCATCACCGCTATAGCTTTCATGGTATGGGGTTAAACATTTTTTTAAATACACTGGATTTAAATTCATGGAAGGACGCAGCTTTATAACATCATAGTTTATGTACATCAAATCCAAGATCCATTTAACAGCCATGACAAATCAGCCATAATGGCAAATATCCCACTCGAGCCGGAGCCGCTAGGGATACCGCTTAAAGCTGACTGAGATTTGTCTATGCTTTCTGGTTATCAATTACTTTGTCCTTACAACTTTAATCCAGGCTTGAAGGTCTGGCAAAGTGGAATTCTTTATGCTCATGGCAAGAGCGTATTCAGGTGATGATACAGGAGACAGCAGTAGAATATGCATGCTTTCCACTAGCACAGTTTCAACTTTCTCGAGCTTTCTCCTCAGGATTGCTCTAGAGAACTTTTTGGATTCGAATATTCTCCGTAACTTGGTACTTTCCGCTGCCTGCAGTTCATACAAGACTAAACCTGTGGAAAGGTTACAAAAACATGTTATATTAAAACCAAAGACAAAAATAGCATGGTCATTAATAGGGAAAGTTTGTCGACAAACCTCTAGAAACGGTAAAACCAGGAAGTATCACATTGAGCACGCCCAAGACTTCGGTGCATAATTGAATTTTCCGGTCTAAATCACGTTCTGGTAGCTGAAGGAGTAATGGAGATTCACGTCCGTATTTCTGAAATTTCAAATATAATAGCTTCGAACTTGCAGCAATGCAGCAATTACATCCAATTGCTTACCTGGCACAAATTGAACTTGATTTCGAAAGGCAGATAATGTTGTGAATGAAAATGTTTCGACATGTCTTTTAAGAGCTCTTCAGAATCTTTGATGCAAACGCTCGCGTCCTTTAAGGAACTGAATTTTTTGAGCAGCGCTCGAACCCAGTCTCCTTGTATTCTAAAATAAGAAATTAATTGGCAGGTAGTTTGTAACAACAATTAGCAGCCATTGATGAAGCTAGCCGAGCTCATACTTCTTACAACACCGTGAACACCTCCAATCGGAATTGTTGTCCTGGCACAGGGTATTGATCACAGCCGGAGATCGACAGTATGGACAGACCAAAGTGGAAAAATGTGTCCCAAGTTCGTAAGGATCGACACATCTGGGACACTTGCATTCGAAAAATTTGGTGGCCATCAGCATTTCTTGTCTTTGTTGTGACGCCTGAAACGTCAAAGTTTGAGATTTACCCTGCCTAAAATGATTCAAGTACATGTATTTATAAATTCTCGTTACTCACCTGCAATGAAAAGGCATAACAAATTGTCACAGGTGTATCAGGTTCCAAATCCGTCGCAGCTCTGATACAAATCCTGCCTTCATCCAGGTCGTCAGTATGAATAGCGTTGGGAATGCAGTTGTGGGCCATCATGGCGGCTACTGGGAACAAACCTCTGAAAGACACAGTTTGACCGAGTTCGAACCCGTTCACTTCGAAGATACCGCAGACCTGCAGATTTTAAAAGCTGCTGTAAGTAAGGGATTAAAGCCAATATAAAGGCTATGCCTTCTCACATTATGGGCTTCATGATCAGTGAAGAAGCGGCCAAGCCTCAGATCTTCGATGAGAAACTTGACGACCTTCATATGGTTCTCTTGCCACAATGGTAATTGCGTCCGAATTTCATTGTGGTGCTGAAGCGTATTTAGCTTCTTCCAGCCTTCGGCGTTTGTTAGTTTGAGCAGGAGGCCACGAAGGACTGCAAAGGCGCCAAAGTCGACATCGCCAATATTGCTAGGGACCTGGTATTATAAATTTACTGTTAGTTTAGTTTTTGAGCAAATTGTAATGGTGGCTGTATCGGATAATTTTTAAAAAACATTTTTTCTTCCTGCTCGGAGAAGGTAGGAGGCGGGATGGGACAGGAAAGGTTTTGAGTCAACTTTTGACTGTAGGTTGTGATTATTCTGAACTATGTGAAGGAATGAAAGAAGACGTAAGAATTTGAAAAAGTAATAAAGATTTTACTTCTTTTAGCAGAAGGATCAGCTTGGAGGTTTCTACGGTATTGACCGTCAACTTTGAGGTTCGAAGTAGTGTCATTGTGGATTGGTGGATGGAGAAAGGTGTTGTGCAAACCAAGGCAATGTGAACCACAGTGAAAGCGCCACAGCTGTCATACAAACTATTGCTGTAAACAAGGACAAATCACATTTCAGCTTTCCACATTCAACAAACTGCTTGAGATATAAAAAGTAATTCATCTGTTGAAAAATCATCAACAAATTCAAAATCAAAAGGGTAGCATAAACCTCAGGGGAAAGGTGCAACGTTATTAAATAAACGCCTATGGCCTATAATAGCAAAACATTTAAAATTGAAAGATAACTACAAAACGGATGCTGCTGCCCATTAACTGATGGACATGTGCCAGAAATCTGACAGACGGCTATCAAACATTTAATAGCATGCAGAAATGGTCAGGGATTTGGGAACCTCAGCTTGTGTTGTGGTATTTTTCTAGAACGTGTAAGTAAGTGAACCATAAATAGAACATGAAAAATATAGTGAGAAAGAGTTGTAATTGCCTTGATTTGACTTTTGACGAAGAATTCGCACTCGGGAGCGTGAAACCAAGCCTTTTGACATGTTTTTCCGCACAATGGCCACCCACAAGCTGAGCAGGCACAACTGCAAAATAATACAAAACACAAGCGTAAAATTCCTGCAGATTTGCTTACATAACCTCTGGGCAGATGTAGTACGTAAAGCTCGGAACAAATTATCCGATACAGTCAGAATCAAAGGCCGCCACCTAAATATACTGCCACACTGCCAGATGTGAGTCGTAAATTTTGTTTTGGCATCCATCATCAAAGCCTTTGAAAATTCACACATCTACCAGAGGCTCACTGAATGTCATAAAACAAGTGCTACGATTCTATAGAAACATTAACGCTCTTGTGAATACATTGACGACTCTTGACGACAGAAGAGGAGTTGTCGTCGTTGTGAATAGGTTCAAAAGAAACGAAATCTGTATTATTATATATATACCTGTCGCTGATGCAAGTCAGAGGAATATGACATCCCAGGCAAACTGGCTTCGAAGATCGAAGAGGTCCGGCGCATAGCAGGTCGTCAGTGAGGATCACAGTGCCCTTGGCCACGTGCGTTTTCGTCTTGAGATACCTGAAGTATAATGACGTTAAAAACAAAAAAACTTTTGTGACTCTCATTCGAAATTATATATAGGACTTTACCTGCCAAAAACTGGCGAAGTATCGACAACGAAGGCTTGTGGCTCCAAAAAGGTGCCTGTGAGGTCATCTGGTGGAGGCGCGCTAGAATCAGCTTCAGACAACTGCGCCAAAGGTTATGAGAGTTATGACGTGATAAGTTTTATTTTTTTCCTGATTGTACACATATGTAAAAATGAGTACCTTATTCTTATTCCGTTTCTTACGACCCATTTCCGGTTATGAAACAGCACTTGAAACAGACACTAAAAATTACTGCGAACCTCTGTGCACTTTTTAGTATCTTCAGGGGAAGAAAAATACGAAAAAGTCGAAACTGGAACACGAACAGAAGGTGGCGTCGTGAAAGCTGGTCGATTCAATGACGAGATTCGGGAACGAATGCCAAAAATAAAACTTGTATCAAGCTCGGGGACGATTAGACGCTTTTTATACCAACTTTATATTATGTTGGTGAAAAAGTGGAGCTGCCTCTGACTCTAGTTTAGTGACTCGGTCTGAGAGTCTATGAAATATAAAGCTGAAGCGGCAGTATCACCAAGTACATTTTACGAATGTCATCCTTCTAGTGCTATGGCTTTGGGAGAAGTAAGTAGGAAATTCGATGGGTGGCAAATGGTTACGACACATGGCGAAAGGAGAAGCATCAACAACAACCGTTCTTCCCTCTTGAGCAAATACATTCTTTTGGAAGTTTCTAAAAAAGTTTAGATAAACGGAGAATCCTTTGTAAAAATGCTTTACAAAAATCCTTGGGCTTCTTTGTAACCATCTCACCATGGACACGAAGCGGGAAAAAATCAACCATGTTTATATAGCTTTACTAGCTATAGTTTTTGTTTTTATGACTAAAAATAGCAAGTAATAGATAGTTGTAATCAAAATTACCAGTTTTGGTCATCACTGACCAAACGTCTCGTGGAACAGTCGCACAAGGCTGTACACGATGTTGAACCGAAAGTTTCAGCCGGCGAGCAAACTTCCGGTGTCGTCTTCTAGCGGCCGAATGAAGGACCAGCATGAAGGAGTGAAAGCACTGAAAAAGTTCAATAATGACCAGAGTATTAGATCTAATGAAGCATTACGTTTCAAGAGACGAGAAGCTGGAAGCTATATGGAAGTTGCTTCGAGAAAGTTGAAGACTTCAAATGCATCTAATAATGCTCTGACACTTGACAAAATCAAGTCGGGCATCAGTAAGAATACCGTCAAATCAGATGCTTGTACGTCGGTGAGGCCGAAAATCAAAGTGGCAAGAAATGTAAGCTTTCATTTAAACGGACCAATGAGTTGGTTGCAATTTGCAATAATAAAAATTACGTAAGATTTAATGGCCCCTTGCTCAGGTGGCAGCAGAATCTAGTGTTCCAGCAACTAAACCGTTCAAAGTCAAACGCCCGTCTTCAGCTCCAGTTTCGGATGCAACGTTAGAGTATGCGCTGGCAAAATCCGAAGGTACTGCTGGAGGATCAAATAAAATCCCGTCGGATGTCGTAGCGTCGTTTGTTGCAGTAAATTCCGTTTTGAGCAACGCTGTTAAAAAACGTTGTCCGGTTGTCCATGCTGCTCCTTTCACTTCGAACAAGGAATTTCTTTCCAACGTGCTTTCCTTTAATGCAGCTAAAAGGAAAGCGAAGGTGGCAGAAGGGATCCCAACCAAGTTGAAAACGCCAACAGGACGAAGAGCGAGTACTTCGCAGCTGTCGTCGACGGAGAAGCAGGCTGACAAAAGTGTCGAAACGCCAGTAACTTTTCTGCAAAAATTTTGGAAACCGGACGACACACTTGTAGTTACAAAAACAGACGCTGAAAACAATAATAATAGTAATAATGCCAGAAACAACGAAAGGTTTGATACGCGGAGAGTTTTGTCAAAGTTGGCCTGTGATTATCAAATGATTGATCCGAGCTTCAACAAGGACGTCAGAAGCGTCTCTCACGACAAGCTACTGGAAACAATCGAAAGCCTCTTGGAATTAAACAATAACCAAACTCTGGCTAAAATAAGCAGAGGAAAGATCACTGGAGTTTCTGTGGCCTCAAACACAGAAGTGACGTCGAACGGAAGTTTGGCGGACGATGGAGTACAGCCGTTTTATATCAAGAGCCAATTCCAGTCGTACGACTCTGAAGAACCCGGGAGTCCATTGGAACAAATTCCGTTTGTACATCGACAGACGGATCTGCAGCAGATACTAAAATGTTGTTCAGATACCCAAACAGACGAAATGCCCAAGCTAACCGTTCAAGTAAAGGCTGAAGTTGTTTCAAGTGGGACGAATCCAGTGACACCTGAGAATCCACCGCCACCGCCGGCTGTTGTGGTTCATGAGATGGGATTTAGTCCTGACATAACTGTCACCGTCGAAATGGATATTCAGGTATTTAAAAGGGTAGAAAACAAAATAGTTTCTGAATCTCGTCTAAATAACTATAATTGTGTTTTAATTACAGACGGAAGAACCGGAACCTTTGAAGAAGCCAAGCACAGCCGAGTTTGGATTCACTCATGTGGACTTAAGGGAAAGTGGATGTTCCATACCAACTTCATGTTCTGATTTGGATTTACGAAAGCCTGGATGCTCAATACCAACTTCTTGTACTGATTTGATCAAGGGAATTGAAGTAAGCTAAAAGATGATGGAAGGCTTTTGAGGATGAAGTTAAACGGAAGTGAATTTATGTGCCCAGGTACACTTGGAGTCAGCTGTTACTTCAACGACAGACATGGTGCCGAAATGTGCATGGAAAACTACCTCAACTTCGAAGCTGATAGAAACGAAACACTTTGAAGCGATTGTACAGCCTGACGTAGCGACAGCTGAAGTTCAATACGTGGACCTCGAGGAAACTGGAGATACCAAAACATGCCGTGCAGAAGACGTTGTGGAAAAAATGTCTCTGGTGTTGGGGGCCGATGAGCTTATCCAGATGCAGATACCTGAGCCGAAGCAACCAGTACGTAACCCCTGTTCCACTTGCTCACATTCCTGATTGCAGATTTTGCAAAGTAAAATTTGCGGATTCTGTTTGATTTCAGCTTGAAGGAATACAGAAGGTTCTTGAAGAGGAATCTAACGAAAAGGCGGCTAGAATTTTACAAGAACTCTTGCCAGGCATAATGAACCACCGCGAACAAAGAGTAAGCTGAAAACCCTGGTTTCAGAAACTCTGAAAATTTAAACTAATTTAATAAACTGGCGTTCTTCCAGCTGAATGTGGACCTTGACCTGGACGAACTACAAGCGTCTACACAAACTGATCAACTGCCGGAAGTGGAAGAAGACAACGGGAATTTTATCGACGATAACTTGGTAGGCGACCGTTCAACATACGACGAAGTTTTCAGGGCCATTCAAGAGTACGGTGTTATGAAGCCTATTGACGCCATGTCTCAAATGTTCATGGAGCTCGCCACCGAAATGCTTTCAAATAATAATGAACCGGTTTCGATTGTCAAAGACGCTTCAGTCGGGTCTCCCGGAGAAAGCGAAACCGATTTGGGCAGATATAGCAGTGATGTGATGAGGTTTGGAGTCGGAGGTCAATTGGAAGAAGTTTCGTTTGACGAGGAAATTATTGTGGGGTCTTTGCTCAGCAGTACAAAGTGATTGAACAGTGGTCAAGTTTGGTATTGATGTCAAGTATTTTAGTTTTAATGTCATATAATTTGTGCTGTATACCTCATCATACTTTGTAAGAAAATATTTCGCTTACACTATCACATTGACATTGCAAAAAATAAATGAACTTCCTACAGACTTCCCCAAACAATAATGCTGAAAAATTATTTTGAGCCTGGAGAAGACTAAACCGTAGTTGCTCCTAAGAATACAAAAATTATCCTGTCCTCTCAAAATTCTGTGAGGTCACAAACCACAAAAGTATTAGTCCAGTTTTAACTGGAAAAGTGAAAACTTCTAGCAGTTTACTTGTAAATATTTAGCCTATGGATTTGCAAAGTCGATTTTGGCGTCTCATAGCCCTAGTGGTTCTGCTTGTAAATTCAGGTGTGATCGAGTCAGAGGTTGGAGAACCGGAAGCCAGGACAGTTGCAGGAGGAGACACAGTTGCTGTAGCCGCTGGAGAAGTCGAAATGGACATGTTCATCAATGACGTGTTAGCTGACTTTGGTTTGCGGCCACGACGCTTTTTAGGCGGGGCGTTCTCGTCGTTTTGCAGAGTCAAATCGAGGGAAGAAGTTGGCGTCACCACCAAAGGTAAGGATCTGTCGGAGCCTTTGGCCTTCTTGGATGTACTTTTGTTGGATTTTCGGCCTCCCGAAGTTCGTCGATACTTCCGTTTGCTTCGAGTTGGAGGCGTCCAAGGCGGTTCGGTTTTGATGGCCACAGAAGAAGCTGCACTGACTGCCTCAGCGTCCAGACGCACTTGGGCGGAGAACACTTGTGATAGCGTGTTCGGGGACATTTTTGGAATTCGAAGCTGGTCGTCGCCAATAACCACTGTCATTTTGCTATCATCGTCTATCATTTTAGCTTCAGAAGATTGTTGGTCCATTTGTAGATGATTTGGAGACTTGACATTCTCGACCCTTTGAAGATATGAAGTTGCAAGAATTGGGGGGCAGTTGGTGGCTTCGGCGAGTCTGTTGTAAACTTGGCAAGTTTTGTCGTCGGGCACGATTGTGATGTTTTCCCAGTCATATCCGGAAATTTCGCGCTGAATGTAAAGATCGACTGCTACTGCAAACGACGGTGACCCAGTGTCAAACTGTTGGTAGAAAAAATGCACTGCAATTAGTATTCGTTTGATGATTGATGGGAATAAATATTGATGGAAACGACTGACCGACCTGAGGTATGGCTTCCGTGGGGCAGGGCGGGAAATCAGTGTGCGTTGCTTTATATGAAGGGATCCATTGGTCTTGAAGTTGGGTTTCGGCGGCTGGTAGGTCAGGCGTGTAACCTGGAGCGAGAGCGAAATCGAATCATTATTACATTTCAAGATTTCTTCATAACTTGACTTTCAACAGGATTTATATTTTTATGATGAATACTTCATTTGATTTAAAATTATAAACTTACTTGTAAAGAGTGTGTCCAGCACATCAGGTACTTCTTGGCATCTCTCAAGGCTGGCATAGTACAGATCGTCTGCGTCCAAAAGTGCGTCAAAGTCCAAGGTTTCGAAACAGTCCATGGGCTGGACTGGTGAATTTACACTGGGAAAGCACTGAAACACTGAATTCAAGATTTCAAGTCCCGGGTTGTAAGCAGCGCTTTCTTTGATCTTATGTTTCATGTTATGTTTCTAAAAGGATGTCAAAAACTGTCAATGTTCGTATGCTAGTGCTAGTAAGTTAGTGGTGTAGAATATCGAATGTTCGTCTTTGGACATGGAGCCTCCAGAAACTATTGCTGGCTCAGAATTAAAGTTTCCAAGACATTGTCAGGTATATATGTACTGAATTCCCTCTCATCGCCATGTAGGAAACATCAACAAGAAATTAATCTTTTTTATGCTATGCTAATCCTGCGTTATCTTATAAATTGCGGCTTTATGTAACATCTTGATTTGTTGAGTCAGGCATTCATAAAACTGGGGCTGGGAGGTTAATCCGGATGTTGGAAAATGATAGGGCACCAGTTATCCGTCTATTGCTTATACAATAGGCTGGTTCCAACAACGATAAGCGTTTTTGGTTCCTACGGTAGCAAATTTTGAGCGGTGCAAATTTAATTAGCTTTATAGTAAACATGATGCTTCTATAAAGTATATTTTTAATTCTTGTAGACAATTTTGGTCCTTATAAAGATGGACTTTAGAAAAAAGTTTTCCAACTTCTCCACCCTGTCCCACTGGTCTTTCTCATACAATTTCTGCGACTGTTACAATTGCAGTAACGTAAAATGGCTGACGCTTACATCGCTGACCCTGTCGCTGCTGAATTTTGCGGCGGCGTTAGTTTTGCTTGGAGGCTCCTTCGGTGACTTTCTCTGCAACTGGATTTACAAAGACAGTTTCCCTTTGAAAAGCGATGCGGAATGGCGGGACTTGATCTTGTTGCTGGTTCCATTTGCTATCGGTCTGCTCGCCTGCTCAGCCATTTTTATCAATGCGTCTTCAAGACGCGGGAAACCAGGAGTTGCCTTTACGGTATGTAATCCAAATTCCAAATGCATCCAATTCAATGCCATCAATTGGCAATTTTCCTGATAAGCAAAATACTGTTGTGGATGATCCAACAGGTTCTGCTCTTGCATGCTATCCTAATCGGGATGTGCTGCATTCAACTTCATTACGCTTACAAGATTGAAGTGACTGCTGGAGAAGACACTGGAAATGACGCCAAGGGGAAAATGCTTCAAGTGTTTGGAGAACGTGCACGGAAACATCCAAAGCGTCGTGATAACTGGACCCCTGCGTGGCTCGACGATTACCAAGCTGTAAGCTTTGTTAAGCCCATCTGACCTTGACCAACATTGGAAATTTTGTACTTTATGACTCTTGACAGAACCACAAATGTTGTGGAATACAAGGGTTCCAAGACTGGGAAAGCTTCTGGTGGCTATGCAGGGGCGATGAAATTCCCATGGCCTGCTGCAAATCAATTCCATGTCCTTGGCAAGAATTTTCGCTGGCTCATCCAAGGCAAATCAACCCTTTTGTATTTGAGTCCGGTTGCTTCGAATCAATGAGATCACAGGTGCTGAGCAAGGTTGGAGTCATGCAAAAGATGTTGGTAACAGTATTGGTCCTACTGGTTCTGGGGCTACTGAGCTTCATCGTTCAAAGCGGTAAGGACTTGCTTGTCCAAAATCACAAGTGGAATAATAGCAGGCCGGATAGCAAGGAGCGACCTGGAAGTAGCGAAGGCTTGGATACTTGGGAACGACTTGGATTTGTGGATGCTCAAAGCTCCGAGACGGAGCAGCTGGAAAATAAAAAGGGACGAAATGATGATGACCTGGATGCGGATATCAATTTCGAAGCTGGTGCTGGATCATATTCGAACGTCGTTCTGAGCAGACTTGAAGGGTCAGCAAATGCGAGTGATGAAAGTGTCAATAGTGCAGCAACAGATATGTCTCATGATGCGCAAGGTCGAAATCAACGGGAGGAGACAATGAGGAAATGGTATAAACCGTACTGGAAAGTTGTGAGGTCAAAAATTGGAGGAAAGTAGAATCAGCGGAAAATTTGAAGAAATTAAAGCAAGTAAACATTGGGTTTGATTCAAAAATCAATTCGACCTTTATTTTACTCATCAACAGCTTGAGCATTATTAAAACTTCATAGGCAATTCTAAAATATGGATACCAAAATTCGAAGCATAGTATTGACTAATATGGGGAAACAAGTAAGATACATACAAACACTCAATAATGGTGAAAGCAAGTACAAGTAATGTAGTACATTTAGGACTAACTATATGAAATCATCCACAAAAATAATTTACTTGAATGCATTTTGACGCAAACAGAACTAAAAAAGATACTAGTTGGGTATTGGACTAAATACTACGACGGCTACACAGCAACTAGAAACGATAATTCAATTTAGTTGAATGCGCAACTGGATATTAACATTATGCTTGTTAATCAACTTTTTTGAAACATTATATTCTCTGTATTTCTCACTCCTCACAATAGGACTCGAGACTTCCTACATTGTTCAGGTAACACGTTCCATGATATCTGGACTTTGGTTGACAATTGTAAATGTATTTGTTATTATGTAATATACTGACTTGACAAGTGATAAGTGGACAAAACATAGTAAAGTAAATCAAGACAAGCGGGAAACTGGAATGTTACTGCTGAAAATGAATACGAGCCAGAAAGACGGAATGAGCTTCATAGAAAGATAACTCGATTGTCAGTCTGATAACGGGGAGCCAATAGGCATTTCACGTGTAACACGACATTTCCGAACTTCTAAACACAAGAATGTTAGAAAACACTGTGGAACGGAAATGTTTTTTTTTCAAATTGTATATAAAGAAGCTATGAGTAAACGGTTTACAGTACACAATGAGTCAAAAGTCAATGACTATATGGCGAGGTAGAAGAAGAACCAAACGTGGAACAATACAAAAACCATTACAAATTGCCGTATTCTAAAACTAGATTTCTAAAATGTTGCGGTTTTGCGGTTGGTGTATATTGCATGCTGCGGGTCACTGGTTTTAAAAATTTGACACTAGTCTAGGAATAAAATAAAAATGACTACTTTGTATACAAGATTGACTATATATAGTAAAGATGGAATCGGTGAAACATTTTTCGATAGCGTAAAAGACTGCAAACTTATTGACAATCGCGACAACTGATCTACAATCCATTATGCGATGACGACTAGCGTTTGTTTCTAGACAGGTAGTAGAGCAACTAAAAACGTTACAAGTTTCTACCAAAATCGCTAGGAAAAGAACACATTATTTAAATACCTACGATAGATTTAGGCCAGCTTGTCTCACATATATCTAACTTGTTTCATTATCACGGAAGAATCGCCACATGCTCAGCACGGGCAATCAGCTATGTATACAATAGAAGTTAATATATTTTTAGCGTGTACTTTCTTTGCACCTACTCGCTCTCTTTATCCAACAACATTAATAATTTCACTAAAATTCGTCAGGCATTTTGCAGTTCTATAAACAAACCATTTTCAGGGCGGGCAAGCGTGGTTTGTAATTTCTTTGAGGGTTTTGATGATGTTGGACAAGCCGAATAGGTAGCCCGTGTCCGGTCCGTTGTGTTGTTTTGCCAAGTGTCCAAGGTCAAGACCATTGTGAGTTGCATGTGCAAAATCAATCATGCGAACATCGACGCAGTCATTTGGCAGTGACGGTGCTGCTGGAACAGATTTGCGGAACGATGCCACATTGTTGCATTGGGCGTTGATCAAAGTTGCTGCAGCGGCTGCCGCCGCCGCAGCTGCAGAAGCGTTGGATTTAATAGACTCGCAGCTGTTGCTGGTACTCATGCGAAGTGTGTTTCCAGCCTGTACTGAATTTCCATCCATGGACAGACTTCGAAAGTTTTCGACCGACTTGGAAAAGAATGTATGCCGTTCCGGGTTTTCCTTATCCTTACATCCGTCGATTGAATTTTCAACAAGTGCTAAAGGATGTTCTATGCTGTCTTGCATGGAAGAACCATCTTGGAACAGGAGATCAGCCCCTTCGTAGATCAACAACAATGAACTCGTGTAGAACCTATAAGTGTCGAGGGAAGCGACGACGGACTTGAGTTCCTCCAACCGCTCAAGTAATGGAATGAGAGCATCGATTCTAAGCCTACGTCCGTTATGCAGAAATTGGCAAAGTGCTTCGTGAAACCCGTTCACGTCCAATTGTCGACCATAATATTTGTTGCGACAAATGAACTTGCCTGTTGTGACTTGGTAAACCTGTGAATGAGACCAAGATATGACGTCAATCAGTATCTCTTTGAATGTATGCTGCGCGAATCTTGATTATTCATTCAGCCAGTTTTGAGCTCCCACGCACACATACCTGCATTCCACATATTCGCACTCCAAGTTGAACAGATGTCGAAGACGCTGCTTTTTCACTTTGACTCTGTATTTTTGCAGGACTAGCATCGTCGCCATATTGCCTTGTGCCCATTTTCAAGTCCAAAACACATGGGTATCTGAACCTCCTCGTCAAGTTTTCGAGGAGCACAAATTCTGGAAACGTTGTAAAATATTTAGAATTTGGTTTAATTTCCTCTATTTTGGGGATTTATCATCGTAATCGTATATCAAGAACCATAAACTTACTTTGTGCCTGGGGTTCTTTGTCCTTAAGAATATGAGATGATGACCGATTAATTTTGGATAAATGGTCTCGGTGGCATTTCAGCACCCACGGGTTATGAGGTCGAGATCTTGAGCCCGCCGTGCTCTGAGGTCCTTCTTCTTCGAACATGTCGTGCACTTCGCCGTCTATTTCAATTTCAAAGCTATCACAATTCTTTAGCCGGAATCGTCTAAAAAACAAGTAGAGCTTTTAGTACAAAGACCCACACCCACGTTCCACAATTTATGAGCTTTCGTGTCATAATCATAAACATGTGTGTATACCTGCTCTTCTTCTTGTTTTGTAGCTGGTACCGAATAGATTTTGGCGGGTATGCAGCCACTTTTATGGAGCCATCTTGGTCTTCTTCGAAGCGAACCTACATTCAGAAATGTGCCGTTTTTGTGTACATGTCCCAATTTCATCGGTATTTATGTCTCATCATTCATAATTAACCCCATGAGGGCTGCCACACCAACTCCTCGACTTACCTGTATCACTCCACGAAATTCCGGGGTAAATCGCTTCATGGAACTTGGGAGCGTTTCATAAAACTTGACTTCCTGCTTGATTAGCGGCTTACATACCGTCTTTTCATCGAGGCAAAGAATGGATGAGTGTCCTGCAAAACGCATAATTGTTGTTGTTATTATCATGTTGTGACAATTTAGTTCCGCATGTGCATGTGTGTTGTGCCGTCATCAGAGAAACGAGTATATAATCAAGCATTTTGAGTTTGAGTGAATATGACTCAGGTACTTGTCATTCTAGAAGAAGGCTATTGAAACTAAGAACGGTAGGAGCTACTGCCGGTTGGCGAGTACTCCATTTACGGTAGTGTTGAGAGGCAAGAACACATGCACAGCCATGTGTACACCAAACTCTAGAACTCACCTCCTACTTGATGGCGATAGAGCTCAAGCTGCAAGCAAAGACATTAGATATCATTAGAACCACGTTTATAAATGTATATAATTATATACTACACGTGTAAATATACCACCATTTTCGCAATAGCTACTCATCTCATATAAACAAGTGTCTCTATGCCGGAACCAGCATTGTCTCGAACTGTAGACTAGGATCTAGCCAAAATGCAATGCAATCCTATATCAACGCGCCAAGGACGCTATGAAAGCTCCTAAAACGCTTGAGCTATTCTAGAAGCTACAAGTTGTGATAGTTGTCTAGAGCAGAGAAGGCCATTTGTCAAGTTGGTTCAAAAAGTGCATAGTGGCAAAAACTGTCGTCTGTTAACCACGTGCGTGAAGGGTATTCCGGACTGAACGCGATAATTTCTTCACAGACATGAAAAGACCTCGAACTAATAAATATGTTAGAGCCAAGCTAATGAAATTCGCAACGCACTGCACTTTTTGTACAAGTTTCCTTTTATGTCTCTATCAGCAAACCTACGTCATTCATTGTTCCTTGGAATGGTTCGCATAAGAATTGTGGGTCACAGTCAGTCACTTTTTATTCTTGGTAAGAAGGAGTGCAAATACGCTTTCACCTTTAACTGTTGAGAAGGACAGAATGGATATAACTGACTTGAGCTGCTACAAGCAACGAAGTACCTAAATTGCTGGTGAAAGCCAGAGCGAACTGCTTGGGTCCTGTAGCTCTTTTTTTTAAATTCATAGTGTGCATAATATTTTTCCCTTGATACATGTACATGCAACAATATTAAACTGCCTTTTTATTCCTTCATTTGCTATAGGGTGATATTCCATGTACAACAGCTTTTGACGCTAGCGTTTTTTTAGCTGCTCTGCTTCCTCATGGAAACACGACGGTGATGTCAAATAACCGCACGTTGCATGACCAAAGTTTGTTTGCAAACAAATGACATGAATTACGCATAAACCAGGATAATGGAATCGCAATTACTACAGCATTAATGTCATGTGTCTACCTGAGCGTAATGAGATGCGGGGACTCGAAGCGTCGAACTAAACTATAAACTGGTCTGCCAAAGCGCATTGGACTGACTGCGTACATTTGTAATGATTATAACACAACTTATAGCGAGACGCTCATCATGTGCGTCACTATTCAATTCTACTGAAACTGCTGGTAGCCAACAACAGCCTGGTGGCTTCAAAGACAGCTTCAAGCGCCTGACTTTTTGTGCATCGGAATAGACTGACGAGCATTGCCAATTTTAAAAAAATTGCGGATAAATTAGAGTTGGTATTGAAAAGATCAAGTTTCAAGTCAGCGTCCTGTCATGAAAACAGTTTGGGGCTAATCCCAAGGATTTTGTCTAATGATTGCGAGCCTTCAAGAAAAGTCTAACAAGTTTTGACGGGGAAAAAGAGATTAGTTTTTTACGAGATGAGTAGCCACGATGATATGCGGTACATAAATACATGTCTATATATTTTTAAAAGACGGAAAATGAATTTGAAGTTGGCTTACCGGGACAGGTTCACATTCTTGAAAATCGTTGACCATTTCTTCCATCGGCATGGTTCCAAATCGACGTGTGTTGTTGTTGTATACTATACTCACAAACAGCGACGACTTTTTTAAACTGAAACAAGAACAGAGACGAGTCTATTAGCAACTGTTTTGGATGTTGGCAACGGAGACTGACTTGACACAACCGGTGAAAGTAAAAAACAGATACAGAATAACTTTTTCTTCTTCCTTCACCTAGAACTTGACTCAACCTTTCTCACTTTTCTGACGTACGTGCTTCCTAATCATTGACGACGTTCTGTAACCAATCTTTATCAGGAAATGCTGACCAGTAAACAACGTAGTGGCTGTAGGGTCATGCATCCAGGGCCTCCAAACTCCATTAGCTGATTGCTGTCTTCTGATCAATAGCTCTTTTGGGATCAGTTAGTTCTAGGTAGCAGGATGCTAATGGAGAAAGTTGTCCATGAAGACCTGTTGCAATAACAACACTACTTCTCTGACTACTGGCAAACTATTAAGCTGATGATGTTACTGCAGTTTGGAACAAGAAGACACAAGGTCCTAGGTCCTCCGAATACGCCAAAAACCCTGGCATTCGACTTGAATCCGCGGATGAATTGGTGCATTCATCCTGAACAAAATTCGCAATGCGATAACAAGATTGGCATTCGTAGGCAAGACCTACACCACTTTGAAGGTCAATCTTGTCCGCGGCGGAAATGGAGTCACGAGACCGAGTTTGCTGTACTGCACGGCGGCAGTACATCATCATTTCGAAAAAAAACCAAAGGGGTTGGAAACCATCGTCCGCCCAAACAAAGTTGTAAACGCAGTGAATGAGTTTTAGAAAGAAGGTTTATGCAACGTGATGAAGCGTTGCCAAATAATTTCCGTCTTGATATATGTGTATATCCAAAATGCTGCTGATCAAGTTCAGGAAGTTTGTATATAGTTGAGTTGAAAAGCGTTGAGGCGAACTAAACATATTTGAAGTAGAAGAAGAGAAGAGAACTATAATAGACTCCTGGGACGCTGCGCCAAAAAGATAGTAAACTTCAAGTTGAAGAATGTGGACATGAAGGAATTTGAGCCAGTTGTTGTTTGTGGGACTCACACCTGATATGGCGGCAGCTGCAATATCAAGTTGGAAAAATGAATGTTTTCCGGTTGGATGATGAGCAGAAATGAAGGCTGTTGTTGGGTGGGCTTTAGCAATGGCAGAGTGTACTGGCGACAAGGATGGCGGCGGTGCCGTCCAA
This sequence comes from Sphaeridia pumilis, assembly GCA_034698345.1. Lineage (NCBI taxonomy): Eukaryota > Metazoa > Arthropoda > Collembola > Symphypleona > Sminthurididae > Sphaeridia > Sphaeridia pumilis. Next base: position 10,686 of record JAQGBJ010000316.1, on the reverse strand, counting down.
GATGGGCGCCTATATGGTCTCGAGAGTCTCGATTGGATTGACAGGAGCAAGTGGTGAGGATAGGGGAGAAAGATTAGAAGGATTAATTTAACTTGGTTTGCAAATTCTTGAGAAGCTTCTAGGTTACCGAGAAGGAGGCTATGCAATCAAGAATGAGCCAGATGAAGCCCAGTTATGTAAGACAGAAGAAGGGCAAGTTATTGTGGATGCCAGAAAAGGGCAAGTGATCAAATGATGTTCTATTAAGATGACATGAATAAAAAGTGCGAACAAGAAAGGATTTGTGCAAGTCAGAGGGCAAATAGGGAAGTCAGCTGAATCAACTTGCCTAGCAACTGTGTTCCAAGTATTCTTTGGAAGTTTTTTCTACTTTTTTCAATAAGGTTTTTTGTTGCATGATATAAAATACAAACTAGACTTGAAGGAGGCGACAAGAAAAAAAGTGTCTTACCATTGAAGGACTGTCCTGGATGGACAATGTGTTCCAAAAATGGTTTGGCAGTTCAAATACTTGAACTGACCAGGGTTAATGTCTGATACTGAGGCGGTGACTGTGAGTTGCAAGAGATTTCTTCCTGGTTTCTTCAAAATGGTAGATTCTTCACTAAGGTTCTGAATAGCACTTGGCTATTCGTCAGGTTTCGGCGATGATATCGACGGCTGGATCGGATGCTGATTGTGGCACTCAACTTTACACACTGCGTCAGTCAGATTCACAGACTGGTACTCAAATACCAGGGAAAGCAAGTTGGCTGAAGAAGCGTTGGAAAGCAATTTTGTTGACAAAAGTAGTTGAACACAAGATTCGCAGCTCACAATTGACACTATCAAAGTATACGTAAAGTGCGATTAATGATGATACGACGAGGATGTGACGGAGGATAAAAACACTTGACCAAGTAAATTCGCAAGGCTAAAAGACAGATTAGCTGCAGAGATGTAGCACCTTTGTGGGCTTCACACACAATAACACGAGATTGGTCAGGTATTCAATAAGGTTGCGGGCGACGAGGACAACTTTCCAAGTGAACAGGACCAAGTCTCAGACTTGACTGAAGACAATGGATGAGGGTGTTGGAGTTGATATAATATGACGAATACAAAGCACCAGCTTGATTTATTGCACAGCAACGATGACGATGACGACCACGACGACGACGACGGCAAAGGGTGAATCGTTTTCGTTTTGCTCCTTATTATTAGCGGTGGGATTATCCTGGAACCATAACAAATTGTTAACCAAGTTTATTACTGCATGTGGCGACACGACATCTTAAATGCGCTGCTCATGGGGTTGACAGGTTCTTGTTGGGAACCATTCATGTCCACAGCCACCAACTTGAGCGCCGCTATATATATTGGCAACTAACTAACGATTCTCCTCGTTACGTAATGTGTGCAAATAAAATCATCTGATGGGGAGCAAAAAAAGCGCTACTATAACTATCGAGGCTATTTACCTCCATTTAACTTGTATTACTGGCTTCTAGTGAATAAATGGACTACTTACTTGTTTGAGCGTCCTCAAGAACGTCGCAGACTTCTTTTGGACGAGAGGCCACTAGTAAAGCGAGGGCAATTTTGGCGAATTGCTTTATGCAGTTAGCAACTGCGTGAGCACAGCAAAAACGAAGATCACCAAAGTTTTGGTTCTCCTGAGGCTGGTTCTACAGATCGACTGGCGATCTTGTTCTTCAACTTGTTCTTCCGTATTAGTGTACGCACTAGAAAGAATTGAGAAAAATTGGCAAGCGAAACTAGTTTGTTGTAACTTTGGTAGCAGATGAATGAATTTGCAAATACGAAATATGTTTCTAGCTTATAATACACTCGAAGCTCTCAGAAATTTCTCTCCAACTCAACTTGGACACAGAGAGTTTGCTAACTTATAGAGAAACAGAGAGAAAAGCTTATTTTTAACCTTGAGAAGTGAATGAAGCAAGTTGTTTCGCGGATGCAATGGTAAAGGTTCCTGGTGACTGACTGAGGTACCACTGCGGAAGTTGGCGAAAATTGGCGAAAGGCAAAGACTTGCGAGTGGAGAAAGCCGAGGTACGCCGAAGAGTTCCGAAACATGTGATTCTATTTCATGCATGTTTTGTACACGTAAATTGAATGTCAAATTCGCAGTGTTGTTATGTTTGAGAGAAAATGGCATAAAGCTGTGTGTTGTGTAGTTATGCACGTGTGGATCATGTTATGAAAAGTAGGCGCGCAACTTTGAATTTGGCCAAAGCTTGAGAATTGGATATAAGGGGCAAAAAATGGATTTGAAATTGCTGGCGACTTGCTCTCTTTGGTTAGTGTAAACAGTTTCAAGTGAAAATTTATTTATGGTTTTGTTTACTTTTGAAACCAGATTCAGAGTTGAAAGGACGGAGTGTATCAATAGTACTGTATGCTGTAATAAAAACAAATGGTGCAGATTAGAAGCGAGTGAAGAAATTAAAGTGCCCGCAAGACCAACGACACGGGGTTAATAGCTGTTTTAACGGCGAATTAATTCGAACAAAGCTAAAGGCGTTTGGTATTCGTTGAACAAATGTGCTGCAGTTTGAGTGGGAGTTAATTCGTGGGAAAATTCCGGCATGTCATTAAATGTTGAAGCAGAACTTGGCTACAATTCTGGGTACGATATGATTGCTGTTAGCTTCTGTGGAGACGCGATAAGTTTGTGGCTTCATTACTATTAATGAGAGAGTTGGTTCATTAGTTTTGCTTTGGTTGATCAACAGAACGGTTAAGAAACTTGTCGTAAAAAGCTCAAGTTATCTTTATGGAAATGTGGTTTCTCGGATGATCGAAGCAAGTACTGATAACCAAGTTGGGATTGAGTTTCTCTGATGCTTGTTACGCTGTATGATAAACTGTAATGATAATACTAACGAACAATGTTTGAAATGCAGGGTATGCTGCGAGGGGAACCAGCCGTATTTGTGACCTCATTGCCATGGTAAATGATGAAGGGTGGGACGACCACGTGTGAAAAACAGCTGAAAAAGTCCAGTACTGATCAGAAGAATACCAAGAAAGAAGAAGAAGATTCCTTGTGTCATGTCGAGGGGCTTGTTTCGAAATCGACCCACCATTTGCCTTATTTTGCTGGATCTGAACCGAGCAGCGATCATTATCGTTTAACCGTAGTTTGAAGACAGTCAAAACAAACTGACGCAAGTTTGACGCAAAAGAAGGAGCTACAAAACTGGACGCGGTCTAGATTTAGCTTTACTACGGTTTGTGGATCGGGATGAGAAGAGCGAATGGAAATATGGATCTGTGATCTAAACGAGTGTTAGTGCAGAAGGTCTGAAGCTGTTTGTTGTTTGGACTGGAGGTGTCGTGGTACCAGAAATCTTGCAGTTTCAAGTAGTTGGTTGGTGCTGTCCTCAACTTGGTATCGGTCGGTGCTACAAGAGCTTTAAAATAATGAAGGAGAAGCCAAATTCTACGAGAATCTACGACGACGATGGCTACCGAAAACGGGCAGCTTGCATTTGTGTCAAGAATGAAGCTGAGAAGGAAGTACGTTTGAAAAACCTAAATAGTTTCAATGTAATATTCATAAGGTTAATTGAGCTCTTGTTTTCTTATGCAGGTTCTAATGGTGTCTTCCTCAAGACATGCTGATCATTGGATATTTCCTGGTGGTGGACTTGAACCTGAGGAAACGTATATCACGGCAGCTGTCCGAGAAGTAATGGAGGAAGCTGGTGTGAGAGGCAAAGTTGATCGTTGTCTCGGAACTTTCGAGGTGAATATTATGGGGTGTATACTGCATAGTATATAGTAGTGATTGAATGTTTCGGCTGGTCTTTCATGAAAGTAAGTCTGAAATATCATTTCAGAATCAGGAAAGACGCAACCGGACTGTGGTGTATGTAATGATCGTCACGGAAGAAATGCCCGAGTGGGATGACGCACGGAATATGGGTGAGCGAGAGTAGCAAAAAATGACCGATACTCTAGTAATTAATCTGAAATGTTTATGCGTATCGGCATTTTCTTGTCGTAGGCCGCAAGCGAAAATGGTTCAGTCTGGATGAAGCTGTTGAAGTACTTTCCCTCCACAAACCCACGCACTTGAACTATTTGCAGCAACTAAAAACAAACACTAAGGTTAGTCCAATACCTTTTTTGGAGCTAATGCCCGATTTGGAAGATTCAAGAGGCTGACAGTATTTGTTCTTTTGCAGAGTAACAATGAGACTGACAATAGAGCAACACTAACTCCTTGTGATCCTCGCTAAACGGAACCAGCATCCTTTATGCTACTCGATGCAACAATCCCTTATGATCTTTTAATAACTTCAATGCAAATTAATGTAACTGGAATTGGGAAATCTGAATCTGTACCGTGGCTAGCGGTGATACTAATGTTTTGCATACAAAATTGTAACTTTTTTTCAAAGAATGCCTATCAATGATTCTACGTCGATTCTAAAGAGCGGCTCTCTACATGTAAGAACTGTCATAAAACTTTGATCGGCCATATACGACTCAATTAAGCTTCCCTAATCTATGCTTCAGTTCTTTGTTGTATCTTGAACCAATATCAATGTCAATATTAAGCTGCTTAATAATCATTACTGAGAGAATTTTGTCAATGCTGGAGTTTTTCCTTACACGATTTACTATAATTACTGAAGGAGAGAACATGTGTGAAGAAAGCTACAATGTTTACCAGGACGAATCTCCAAAAGCAATGTTTGCTAAAATAAAAACAAAGAAAGCAATGTTGCTGCTGTTGTTGTGATGATATATAAAGCTCATAGAAGTTAGCTACTTTATGTAACTTAAGCAGATAGCTTATCAACTATTAATGGCAGTTGTAGTGAGTAGTCTATGTAGTAGAACAAGTAAATGAATTAGCAGATGAGAAGCTCAAACATTCGACGCTGCTGAAGACATTTAAGCTCTGTAGAACAAGGTCCTGACGTCAGTGGACTCCAAATTTCCTCTGATGGGAACGCACTGCTTCATCACAGTATAAGTGGTGTATTCAGTGCGGCGGATGTCAACGGTGTAGACCTGTAAGAGCCAGCATTTGTTAATGAAACTCAATACTACCAATGTACCACCTAATGTTTGTAGCAAGTTCCAAATACTTACAGTGTCAACGGTATGGATGATTCCGTTAGCGGCAGTCAAATCGCAGGAAGTCACTACAGAAGATCCAAAGACGACTTGACCTTGAGCGTCACGAGACAACGGAACTGGAGTTCCACCAAGAGTCTGAACGCGCTTTCCAAGGAACCAGACGCTGGGAAGGATTCCGGAGCAGCACAGAGAATCTGCGACAAATTACCATCATGAAAAGTTGGAGCTCTTTGGAAAAAACCGCAAATACTCGACGCTTACCGGCAACAACATGAGCCTTGATGATCCTTACGGCGTCTTCTCTGTAGGTCAGAATTTGATCAAAGACGTCACGGGGAAGAGCATAGAAAGCAGAGTCCTTGGGAGCAAAGATGGTGTAAGGTCCAGATGAACGGAGAGTGTCGATGAGACCATATTCCTGAAAATGTAAGCTCCATATAAGTTCCAACGCTTGAACTTGGAGTCATGAAGTTGGCTTGCTAGAAGAAAAAGCTTACGCTGATCAAGCGGTTGAAGATTGAGAAATCCGATTGAGTTCTGAGAACTTGGACAACGTCCAATTGGGAGGGAAGAAGGACGCGGTCGACGGTGTGAATGATACCATTGCAGGCCTGGACGTTGATGCTTGTAATTCTTCCGCACTGGGCAGTGACTTCAGATTCCTTCTGGACTGGGAGCTGAAAGTATAGACAACAGTTTCCATTTTAGTCTACAGGCTCTGCTTAAACTGTGAAACTTGAATTGAATTTGCTTACATTGGCGTAAAGGTTGATGCGGATGGTGTTGGTGCTTCCGAGTTGAGTGGTGATTTGTTGCTGGTGAGTGAAATGGCAGGCCTTGACGTTGGAAGTGGCAATGTGGTACAGCAGGACTTCGCGAAGACGCTACACAAGTTGAATTACGTTGAAATAAATTTTGGCGGATTTTGATGGACAAGACATAATTGTGGAGGTGGGGCTTACGTATTCGTCACGGAGGATTTCCTGGGACAAGGACTGGAAAGCAGTGTTGGTGGGAGCAAAAATGGTTACGTTGCTGTAGTCGGAAAGGGAAATTCTGGCGCGTTGGATTGCCGAGGCGAAGGAAGTAAGTCCAGCTTTCTCCAAGGCAAAAGTCAAAGGCTCTTCTGTAAATTGAAAATAATGACTACAATCTGCAACGAAGAGGAATGTTACATCGGTTTTCCATCAACTTACCAGTTTCATCCATCAGAACGCGATCGATGACATGAATGACACCGTTAGTTCCAACAATGTCTCTGGTCACAATTTCCCTTCCGTCGATAAAGAGTCTGTCTTCCGAGTTTCTTGTGATCTTAAGGAGTACTTGGTTCATGTTGGTCAATTCACCTTGAGACATGACGACGGACGAGCAGAAAGTGTGGGGCACAATATGGTGTTGGATGGTACCTGAAATAAAATTTTCATCTTGATTACTGTCTCTACAAAAACGGAAAATGTTAAACTTAAAAGTTATAAGCTTACGGCTGACACATGGGCTACGAATGGACATCTTGGCGATAAAGTCATCTCCCAGAGCTCGAATAGCACCGTCAGTAGGAACAAAAATAGTGTATCGACGGCGAGTATCGCGGAACTGATCCAAAAGACCGGAGGTGTGCATCCCTGAAATTGATGAAGTTCAAGTTTGATTCTTAAAAATACTATAAGTTTACCAAGGAAATTTGAAAAAGTTACATGAACGGAAAAGAGACAAGGTCGTGTCGCGGGTCAAAATTTCTTCGACGGTCAGAGTAACTGGACGGAGGACTCGGTCGACAATGTGGATGACTCCGTTGGTGCATTCGTGGTTGGTGGAAATGAGACGGGCGCAGTTGACCGTATTGATACGTTCACGTCCAACGACAAAGCTTTCGAGACGCATAGTGCTGTGCTGGCTTTCGGTGTAAATGGTTCTTTCCTCGGTAGTGACTTCGGTGGTGACGACACGTCCAGGGACAATGTGGCTGAGGATGGATTCTCTGACGTCAGCGCCGATCGAGATATCCCCGCGACCAGTGTGGGTTCCAGTGACTTCGTACTCTTGTCGAACTCCAGTCTTCCAATCCCCCATGTCATCGTAATCAATGTCTTGCTCAACGTGGCTCGTGCAGGTTCCACGAGAGTAGGTGCAGCGTCGCCGAGATCCGCTTTGGGTCGTGACGGTTCTTTGGATGACAGTGTTGCGGCGCTGAGACATTTCTTGGACGCTCAAAGCCTACAGGGGAATAAAGACACGTAATGGGATTTTGTATCAGGAATAGAGGACCGCTTAATTTGAAACATATGCACTCACTGTGGTTCTGATACCATTTTGGGTGATGTAAGTTCGAAGAGCGAGATCGGAGGGAATGAAAAGCGTAAGGGTATCAGATTCAAGTCTTCGGCTCAAACCGGCGGATTGAATGAGTCTCTTGAATTCTACGGAGCCTACAGCTTCGAGGGTGCTGAAAAGGGTGTCGCTGCGGCCTGAAGTGTACATCATAAAGTTAGTTGTCCGTTTGACTTGAAGGCTTGGACGATTTCCAAGTATACTTATGTACCTCTGACGCAAGTTGTACCGCTGAGAGAATATCCGTGACAACATTCATAAGTGGTGGTGATGGTCTTTCTGACACCTGGACCGCTGATTTGGTTGGTGCAGACATATCGGCCATTTGAGTCTTGGCAGGTTGAAGAGCGCATCGACATCATGGGTTGACCTGAAGAGTACGTCGTTTCTTCGACACGAACGGTCGTCGTTCGAAGTGTGGATTCATCTTGTTCTTCACGGCTGATGCAAACGTTGCTTCTGTTATATGGAATGGGTGAAAGCGATTGCAGAGATTAATAAAAGTCAGACACTGTCATGGACGCTATAAGAGAGATAAGCGTGGCGGTATGGATTTGCGAAAATAACCTTACCCTTCCCACCACGCAGCTATCGACGCTTGTTGCGATAGTCTGGTAAGAAGAACTGAGGCGTCTTCATGGCGTTCAGCTGTGTGAAAAAAAATCAACATTTTATTTATCTACGAGACATTTCAAGGTCTTGATCCATGAATACAGCCTTTTAAACTTTATAGAAAAGGACTGATATCAAGGATTTTTCTGCCAATTCATCAGAATTGAGGAGTGTAAATATCAAGACTTTTAAAGAAATCCTGTTAATCGCAAGACTGTCAAGTCTCGTTTGTACACGCATGATTTAAGATCTGCACCCAAACTTTTCTGATGGACAGCAACTTGAGATGACAGGATGCGATTCTAAGGTCAATGTTAACTAAATATGTGACTTCTAGAATCAAATGACTCTTTCAATTACCTCCAGTGTTGGCAGCGGCTCCCAGAAGAGATCCAGAGGCAGATGAGTACGAGGACGAAGACGAGGACATTGCGACTCGAGCTGGGTACGCTGAGCTGGAAACGGATGAAATGGAGGCTTGGCTGGCGTAACCAGAACGAGAAGTTCCGGAAGTGGCCCTGCTGCTGCTCACACGGCGTCTTGATGAGGATTGTTGGGCTTTGGCTCCAGACGAAGACGAACTGACAATTTGCTGCTGTTGGACTACTTGCTGACCGCCCTTGTTGGCGAGGTCGGCAGCGGACTCCAGAGCCAAGAGGTCGGCTCCGGTGTCGAGACGGTCCTGGAAGGAATTAATCAGCTCAGTTGAAGCAAGCTTGAGGCTCGGCGTGAATGCCAGTAATGTTTCAACTACTTACGCTGATGTCAACATGGTGTTGGAGAGATCCTGGGAAGGTGTCGAAAGACTGGCCTTGGGAGTCATGGTAGCTGGCTTGGGACCTGCAAGTCAGTTGAAGCGTTTTTAGTTTCTATAACTTTTAGTAAACTTCAAGTCCTACTAATTGCTTACCCGCAAGAGACTCCTGAAACGCAGCCAGAGCCAGAGACTTCTTGTCTATGATACGAAGTTCCAGAGGTTCTGCGGTTCATTCGGACATCGCGAGTCCGAGTTTGGGTATAACTGCTTTCGGCAGCAGAAGCGGCAGCTGGGTAAGAACCGCTGTAAGAACCGTAACTGCTGTAGTAGGATTGACCATTGGCGGTGGTGGCTAAGGTCACTGCAAGGGCTACGCCTAATAATACAGAAATCGACTTCATTTTGCAAAGCGGGATGCTCCCGTTCAGTGTGGAACAAGTGAGAGTTTGAACTGTTTGCGCTCTAGGAGCAGAATGAAGAGTTTAAGTAGATTTCGCGATCTTTTTGCAAGCTGTTGCCAAACTTGTTTTTTAGGCGACAGTCGAACCTTGTGGCGCCTAATCCGGGGGTCTGAGATTCTTGTTAGGTATCATAGAAGAAGCTACTCTGGCCAGTCTGACTAATGGGGGTTTATGCTTAAACTGGTATCAATTTTAGATTTTTGCAAGCTGTGTTTGCTTGCTTCAAGTCATTCATAGCGTCTTGAAGCGTAGGACTGTTGAACGCTGCTGGTGATGCATGACAGGGCTCAGGGCTGGTGTCACGTAGAAACTTGATAGAGCAAAATGTGAAAGTAATTCATTCATTAGCGTCCAGTAGTGTTATCAAACGAATCACCTTGTGACAAATCTTGCTGAAGCGGAGGTTTGCAATTTTTATACCACACGTCATGCTGGATGGAGCTATTTTTGCACAAACAGAAACACCGTCATTATCAACATGGTGTCATTTCCACAATTAAAGATGCAGCAGAAGCAAGAGCTTTGATACAGGGGTCAAAAGGCAATCCTTGGGAAAATAAGATCGGGTCAATCGGAGGTCTCGCTCAATGTGTTGTTTTATAGCTCATGGACGGGGAGTGATAGGTTCGGTTCATTTGTTCTGATATTTTTATGCGTGATAAATGACATGTTTTGATAACAAGCAAAGCATTTCTGAGAAAGTTAAATATACATGATGTACACATATTCGGTTCGCTTTAAACAAGATCGGCACAGGTCAAGTGTTCGGGCTCCAACCGATGGCTTTCGAGGTACCTTTTCTACATAAATGCTGCTGAAATTAATTATTTGGAAGAAATAGCAATGTCGATTACTTTGTACTTGCTCAAATATGAAACTATAAAACAATACCAGCGACACGTGCTCGAATATCCGAAAACTTCCTATTCCTACCCAAATACCAGTCCGCTGAAGGGATCGAATTCTTCTGTGGATCGCCGGATCTTGCCTGAGGAACAAGAGAATACTTCGTAACTCGACTTTAGTCCTTTTCAGATTGGAGGCCATCAGATAGGCCCGACTGTGCACAACCGGATAAAATGTGAGGGATACAAGAGCAATGTAAACAATGAATTTCATGTTCATTCTAACATGCAAAGGTTTGTTACATCAGCCCGAGAGCGTTGACGCATATGGACGTTTCCATTAAAACTCCAGGTATTCGCAGGTATTTCAAGAGAAAATTTCGGGATTGTCTTTTCTGTGAAATCGCTTTTCTGGTTGGATCCCACAGTGAATTGATTTGTTAGACGGATTATGTCTTTTAGTGAGATTCCATGCGTTACTTAAACTGTTTCATTTGTACATGTACTGTATGTGATTTCCCCTGTAAACGTTCTGAAACCCCTAAGTTGCAAGAGCTCCTTGGTTCAGCGCGAAATTCATGAG